>JAVDPK010001933.1:397204-414643 GCA_034780415.1 Cichlasoma orientale
GTTATGGTGGCCGCTTTTGCCCCCTCCAATATGGCGGTGACGTAGGCATACGAGTCAGCGATCAATGCGGTATCTATATGTATATATATCTATGGGAGAAACTATCAATGAGATGGGTGAATCCCCAACAAGAGGGATTCACCCAATCACACCGCAGAATGTGACGTACACGTTTAGTGATTGGCTATTTTTACTTTAATCTCCCATGATGCTTTGCTGCAATGCCTTGGAATTCAAATCGAGTGGACCAATCAGAGAGCGCCGTAATGACCAAGGCAGCATTTTAAACTTGTAGCAGAAACTGTTGTCAAAAAGCAGGACGGGGTAACACTGCGCCGCTGACGCACGACTCTGGCTGTTAATTTAATGACTATATTCGGGTTTTTTTTTTATTTTGTAATTTAGTTGCACTGCGTTTTAATCGTTAATCAAATGTTTAAGTAGCCACCGCGTCCAGAGTGTGTTAGTAATAGCTTTGATTTAAGTTCAGAAGTGTATGGGAGCACGCTAGCTTCCAAGGCTAAACTAACGTCGGTTGAGGTAGGGTTAACAATACTTTCGCCCTTCGGGTTTATCATTGACACCTCGACTGTGAAGGAGCTTTAAACGTATCTTTTTACGCACGCCTTTAATTCAAAATGAGCGCTGGTGTTGCAAAGCCGGCGAACCCGATGCCGCATGTCGACCCAAAATCCGCAACTCTTAAAGAAATCCCAGATGTTCTGGTCGACCCGCGCACCATGAGAAAATACACGAGAGGAAGATTCCTCGGGAAAGGTGGTTTTGCAAAATGCTACGAAATCACAGACGTGGAGACGAAGCAGGTGTTCGCCGGAAAGATTGTGCCCAAATCCCTGATCCTGAAGCAGCACCAGAGGGAGAAGATGACTTCGGAAATCGCGATTCACAAAAGCCTCAACCATCCCAACATCGTGGGCTTCCACGGGTTCTTCGAGGACGAGGACTTTGTCTTTGTCGTGTTGGAAATCTGCAGAAGAAGGGTAAGTGTGCAGAGGAAGTATGGCCTTTCTTCCCAGTGAGCTGCTGACGGCCAACGGTTACCATGGCGGTCTCTCCCAGTGGCCTTCCCGTAGCAGTGCAGGAAACTCGGCCTGTTCAAAAATTACAGTAATCATTGCTTTGATTTTTTTTATTCAAACTATTTCAGAACTGCCTCTCTAATGGCTGCTTTACTGAGTCAGAGCCCCCGTTGTGTCTTACAGCAAGAACTCGGACTAAAGCTCAATGAAATACCTGCTAATTGTTTTCTTCTCCACTGCAGTCCCTGCTGGAGCTGCACAAGCGTCGCAAGGCCGTCACCGAGCCTGAAGCCCGCTATTACATGACTCAGCTACTCAAAGGTGTCCAGTACCTGCACAACAACAAAGTGATCCACAGAGACTTGAAGCTGGGCAACATCTTCCTCAATGATGACATGGACGTCAAGATAGGTAATTTGCTCAGCGTTTACCATGATAATGGAGACTGTAAATGCCAGCTGCATATATCAGCAATCACAAACAAACCTGCTGGTTTAGTAGAAAAGGATGAGACACACCCAAGTCCTCACACCAGTACATCAGTGTAATCATATTTCCTGAATGAACAGTTTCATCTTGGCGATACCAAGCTATAAGCATGTTTTGTAAGTGTAAAGAAAAGCGACACACTTGAAATGCACACACGAGTCTGCTGCTTTACAAACGCTTTTCTGTCCTCTCCTCTCCAGGGGACTTTGGCCTGGCCACAAAGATTGAGTTCGACGGCGAGCGGAAGAAGACCTTGTGCGGAACCCCTAACTACATAGCTCCTGAAGTGCTCTGTAAGAAAGGCCACAGCTATGAAGTGGATGTCTGGTCACTTGGGTGTATATTGTAAGTTTGAATAAACAAACACACCTGGAAGTTTCCATTCTGAACAATGCGAAGTAGATTGGCTTTTAAATGCGGCTTTGCACATTTGCCCCTGTTTATTTATGGAATTTTTTTCATACAATCCTATGAGTTTTAATGGGTGTACATACAAATTTCTATCACTATGTGCTAGACGGTAAAGGTTCTTGAATCAGGACAGTCAGTTCAACCTCCTTGTCTAAATTCTCAGGTACACTTTGTTGGTGGGCAAGCCTCCATTTGAGACCTCCTGTCTGAAGGAAACTTACAACCGCATCAAGAAAAACAACTACACCATCCCCTGGGTGCGCTGGTTTAATGCTCTTTAAAAAAAAATAAATAAAGTTTGTAGACGTTTTGCCGTTTAAGTTGTATTAACCGAAACCACAACTGTGTTCGTGCAGCACATCAACCCGGCAGCGACCTCTCTCATCAAAAGGATGCTGCATGCCGATCCCACCCAGAGGCCCACCATTGCTGAGCTGCAAGCGGACGAGTTCTTCACTACAGGCTACATCCCGTTGCGCCTGCCCACAACTTGTCTCACGGTGCCCCCGCGGTTCTCTATTGCCCCTTCCACAGCTGTGGAGCTCAGCCAGAGACGCCCGTTGGCTGCTGTAAATAACAAAGGTAATCCTCCCAGCAGTACCAGACTTAAAAGAAGTGTTAAGTCTGCAAATGTTTAAAGTATTTTGGTGTTTACAGGAATGCTAATGCTTCCATTTTCTCTTTCCAGTAGGAATAGAGAAGGTGGAGATGAAGGACGAGCCTATGCAGCGGTGAGATGTTTGCACCTGAAACAATTTTTTATAAAGTATTGCTTTTTGTGTCATATTTTTAAGTAACTGAATATGTTTGACTTGTGTAATCTGCCTGTAGGGAGGCTGAACCATTGGAGAACCACCTCAAAGACATGCTGCAGCAGCTCAACAGCATCATTGCCGCCAAGCCCTCTGAGAAGGCAGTCATCCGCCAAGGTGAGCTCTGATGTTTTAAGTCTCTGTGGCATATTTCATTAATCTGGATGAGCGATGTGCCTGTATCAATGCCCCATACAGAGATATTGTCTTTTTTGATATACAGAAGAGGCAGAGGATCCTGCGTGCATCCCCATCTTCTGGATCAGCAAATGGGTGGACTACTCTGATAAATATGGACTGGGTAAGTATTAGACTTAGAATCCATGCCTATCCGTCCAGTTAGCTACACTTTAGCTCTTATTTAACAAAACAAAACCAAAAAAACAAGCAACCACAACTTCAATATGGGGTCATTTGTGAAGTCAGACTGGTAAATCAAGTGTATGGTGCACTTAAAAGTTAGGCAGGTTTCCCACATAGACTGTATAGAACAGATGGTTGTAGCCACTATGTTGTTACTCAGTAGTAAATTACCATTTTAAAGCCTCTGTAGGTGGTTTTACGTCACTATTTTCTTTTCCTGTTTTTTGAGTCACCTTATTTAGATGCCAAGTTATCCATTCATAGATGGTATAAAAGAGGGCTGTAGCTCCTGTAATAGCATCCATTAGTTGCTGAAGTCGTGTTTTGAAACCTCAAGATTTATTTTTTTTGTAAGAGTGAGATGCTGAAACCGCACACTCATTGGCTAATGACTTATCAATCACAACCTGATGCTCTGGATAATCCTTCTTTCTGAAACATGGTATCACTTAACATTGGTTAGCAAGGCGCATCCATACATACTGATGCAGAGATTTCACTCATTGAAAAAACTAAGCACAGATTACTTCTGTAGTACAAAAGAACTTCAGTGTTACTGGTCAGATAAAATTAGCTGAGGTGGTGCCTGACAGCGGCTATAGCTGCCTGTGTTGGTATAAACTTGGGATTCAAACCCTTTATAATGTAACTTTGAAAACTTCATACAGTTCATAGTCACCATGATGAAAGTTGATTTTTCTTTTTCTTTTTTCCCTCTTTTTGTATTTTGAGACTAAACATGGATTTGTCTGCTATAAGGTTTGGCACTTGGTGATTGACTTGCTTGTGGCTACTTGAGGAAGTGAAGTTTTTGCATTTATTTTATTTTTAATTTTTTTTTTTATTACATTTATTTTATTTTATTAAAAAAAAAATTCAGTCCCATATGTTGCTTCTTAGTGGCCACAAATGGCATTAAACTACATTGAGGATATGTTTTTTGATTCAGGATGCATAAACTGAGTTTCTATCTACACTACCAGGAGCCCTAGCCTTTACAGTTTGGTCTAAATGCAGATTATTTGGTTATGTTAAGCATTTAGTGTCGTGCTTTACATTTTTTTTGTTTATGAATATTCCAAATAAGAGCTTTCTGTCTTCATTCCAGGCTATCAGCTGTGCGACAACAGCGTTGGCGTTCTGTTTAACGATTACACCCGTCTGATCATGTACGCTGACGGAGACAGTCTGCAGTACATCGACAAGACAACAGCTGAATCCTACATGAGTGTGCGCTCTTTCCCTTCCACTCTCAACAAAAAGGTAAGAAGTTGGACATTTTCTTTGAGTACTGGCTTTATTTTATTCATTCAGTGTGTGTGTGAGAGAGAGAGACACGGGGTTTTACAGTCAACTTTCTTAGGCAAAGTCCTGCGTCCTTGTTTTCGTACTAACTTGAGTGTTTCTTTTCTCTTTGCAGATAACGCTGCTGAAATACTTCCGCAATTACATGAGCGAGCACCTGCTGAAGGCTGGCGCCAACATGGCACGGCGGGAAGGAGATGAGCTGGCACGGCTGCCGTACCTTTCCCTCTGGTTCAGAACGAAGAGCGCCATCGTGCTGCACCTTACTAACGGCACCGTTCAGATCAACTTCTTCCAGGTAGGACACCACGGCGCCTCCCTATGGTGTCTATAACAGTTTTCCCTGCCTCGTGATGCCATACACAGATCCTTTACTCATGCTTTTGTCACCTCATCTCTGGCAGGACCACACCAAGCTGATCCTGTGTCCGCTGATGGCTGCTGTGACCTACATCGACGAGAAGCGAGACTTCCGCACCTACAAGCTGTCTCTTCTGGAGGAGTTCGGTTGTAGCAAGGAGCTGGCGAGCCGCATTCGTTACGCCAAGCTCATGGTAGAGAAACTGATGGACAGCAAGCCCTCTGCCGCTGCACATTAATCCAGTCTTAAATCGCTGACGGTCTTTAATCACCAGCAGCTTCTCCCTGCGTTCAGGATGGGACAGAACTTTAATCGTCATCTATTTTATGGGTCACATTAATGCTTTTTTTTTATTGTCAAATCTGACTTTCACTCCTACCATGATCCTTAATCTTCTATATGTTGTACATGAAAAATTCCCATCTGTCAGCTGCTGGTTTTTACCTTTTCTGCTCTTTATAGAAACTCACTCGCCTCTTGTTCTCCTAACTTTCTCGATGAAGCTTGCTGACAGCACAGCAGCGTGGGTTCAGATGAGTCTAGACACAAAACGTGAATGTTCCCTTGGTTTAAATTGAACTTAAAGGTGGAACGGTGCTTCGAGGTTTACTCTGCGTTATAAATTCCTGCTTTTTAATCTCGACGCTGAGTGGGCGGACTGCAAGGTGGGGATTGAGACTCAGGCTGGCTGTGTGGGTGGATGAAAGCTTCTCTGGTCTGCTTCTCTAGTTTGTCTGTTTTTCTGTGTTGTGTGTGTGTGGAGAAATGGACCATGTTAATACTTCATCATGTACATTCTTTCCCTGTTAGTTTTACTATTTTGTTGTTTTATAATTCTATTTTTAGATGTCATTTTCAACAAGTTGTACAAACATGTACATACTGCTGACTATGAACTCATTGTAAAGATGGTTTAATTTTACCTATGTTTAAATAAAGATTCTCTTGAACAAGGCACAGTAGTTCATGTCTTCAGCTGAATTGGATGCGCTTTTTTTTTTTTTTTAATTTTTGGTACTTTTGACATTTTTTCAGAACACAAAGACTCGTATACTCAGGGGGGTCCATTGAAAACCAGAAATAAATGCCAAACCACTTTAGAACTGGCAGATCTTTTAATGTTATGAATGTGGACAGATGGCCTGTTTCCATAAACATAGCTGCATTAAAGCACAGGATTCTTCTAGTTTCATTTCTTGTCATCCAGCCTCACCTCTCTCCTCAGGTCACATCTTGAAGGAATCATTAATATATAATGACTCATGATTGTAGACTTGTAAATAAAACTTGTGTGTTCTTGACTGGTATGTGTCAAAGTGACATTAAATGAATGGCAGGACCCAAGGTTTCCCAGCAGAACATTGCCTAAAGTATCTCACTGCCTCCGCCGGCTTTCCATCTTCCTGTAGTGCATCCTGGTGCCAGTTGTTCCCCTGGGTAAGCAGTGCACACGCACCCGGCCATCCATGTGATGTAAAAGAAAATGTGATCCATCAGATCAGGCCACCTTCTTTCACTGCTCCGTGGTGCAGTCCTGATCCTCACATGCCCATTGTTGGTACTTTAAGCGGTGGACAGAGAAAAAGACTATTTGGCCACAATGACAAGAGGTATGTTTGGAGTAAAGGTGAGGCTTTCGAACCCAAGAACATTGTACCAGCTATCAAGCATGGTGGTGGTAGCATCATGCTCTGTGGCGGTTTTGCTGCCAGTGGTCCTGTTACATTGCACAATGTGGATGCAATAATGGAGGGCTACCTGCAGATTCTACAACTTCACCATCCCAAACACACATCAAAATTGTTTTTGGAATTGATATAGCAGGCTAACATTAAGCTTCTGGAAAAGCCTTCCCAAAGCTTCAACCTAAGCCTTGAAAATTTGTGGACTGTGCTTAAAAGCCGGGTCCATGCAAGAAAACCAACCATTTAAATGAACTCTACCAATTCTGCCAAGAAGAGTGACCAGAGATCCAGCCAGAAGCTTGCTGATGGATATCAAAAGCATTTGGTTGAGGTGCAACTTGCTAAAGTACAATTAATCAAATGAAGACTTGAGTTCAATAATTCTGGTGTTTGGCTGCATCTCTATTTTACACTTCCACTTTCTCACACTGTCAAACTCATCACATCTAGTCCAATCATCTTTCTGCCTGCCTTCCTTGAGCCAATCAGCCTCCACTCAGCATGCTTCACAAATGTTTAATGAACATTTTAAAACAAATTTTGGTAAGATCTTTTTCTTCAGATATAACAAATACAGCAACACAAATACACACAAACAGAACAGTCAAAAGCGCTGCAGTAATAAAACACAAAGCTGGTTTTCAGTCCGATCTTACAGTGATCTAAAAGTGACACATCTTCACACAACGGAGGTCCAGTGTGTGATGTTTTATAAAGCTTTACCGGTAGCCACTGGTTTATGGTATATGCTCAATTTACAGTATATGAATGCCCATGTGGTCTAGCTTAATCTTAAATTAACTCAAGCTGAAGGTATGATCTTGCAATGCAATACAGTTTACAGTGCTAACCATGTCAGCTAAATGAAGGGAACATATCCAACTAAAAATCATACTGGGTACAAAGCCCCAGTATGATGCTCAAGTATCCTAATGTCTTTATGTCAATGCACAGCGACACAAAGATCTTTATATCTGATTAAAAAGCCATCTGAGAGTCTGCTTTTAGCAGCAGAGTGGTGTCTGACTGTAGCAGTGTAAGGTGACGTCTCCGTTGTGATGTCCAGTCACGAGCGTGTCTCGTCCCCCCCATCGAGCCAGCTGCCAGCCGTCACTCTCTGGAGCCCACACCATCTTCGAAGCCCCCGAGCGCCCGAGTTCCCACACACACACGCAGCCGTTCTGGCTCAGGCCCACCACGCTCGAGCCACTGATGTCGGCTTCACACATCCTACAGAGCACAGTGGCAGATGTGAATACACCAGTGCTCTCAAACAGTGATGCAGAAATACAAGCCTCATCTTCCAGTCCTCATCTCACCTGCCAGTCCAGGCTTCCGGTGGATACAGCTGAGTAGCAGGGATGGATTTTCCACTTAGAGGGTTAATGGCGACCAGAGAGAACAAGGCGGGCTTGTGATCTTTTATTTTTGCCTCCTTTTCTTCTTCATCCAAAGAGCTTAGAAACTGATGCTGCAGCAGGACGAACAACACTCCCTGTCCACAAACACGCACAGGAGTAACACGATGTAAAGAGTGACAGAGCTGCAGCGGCATGGACATTTTTACAGCAGCAGAGTACTTACACAGGAGGAGTAACCTCTGAGGCAGGCTGTGTGAGAAAAACCTTCTCCAAGGAGGACTCTGCACAGCAGCTGTCCAGTCTTTAAATTCCTGGGACAAACAAACAAAAAATTCAACTGTAAACAGCATTCGCTTCAAATGATTAGTTATAAATTTAATTTAAACTGATTTCTCCGCCACTAGGGAGCAGCAGAAACAGTCAAATCTCTGATCTCCCTCTCGCCCCATCTGCTGTCAGTGGGTATACGGACTGATCCACAGGCATGCGCCTATTAATGATATTAACTCTCTTTTGAATAACTCATTCAAACAATATCAGACCTGAACGAAGATGAGAGCAGCCGGAGGAAAACTCAAAACAGAGTTCAGCGGGTTTGACCTTCAAACAAATTATTTACTGTGGCTCTCAGCATGGCAAAGACTTTTTATTATATTTTATTATTATATTTACCAGACAAAAAGGTGTCCACCCTCATCTGTACCAATCAGAGCATCGGGAAGTCCGTCCACTGGGGCAAGGGCTCCGACACAAACACCGGGAGACTCCAGAGGCTGACAGCTTGGTGAGCTGAGAGGGAGGGAGAAGTGAGACACTGATGTTCACACCAACTACAACAGGATGATTAATCAGACTTTAATCTTAATAATTTTGGCCTTCGACAGTTATGAAGGCGAGATAACTGGGTTAGAACAATTCGTTTGTTGCATTCACTTTTGTTACAAAGCTCCTATTTTGACAGATGTTATAAATCATCCATCATCTTGAGTGGATGCAAACTTATGACTGTAACTGTAGATGTAGCCTGTGAAATCTGCACAATGTGACAGGACAGGAGAGAGGAAAACTACGCTGTGTTACCTGTAGTCCGACAGCATCAACACCTGCAGGGTGGAACCTGTTGCTGAGTGGGAGGTGGTCACCACTCTGGACTCGGACACACCGATCGCTGCCTGAAGAACCCCCTCACACAGCAACATTTGCATGAGGCTGGAGCATGACAGCATTCTGTGCACAAAGACAACATATAAATATTTTAAGGAACTGCTTGTTTCCACAGGCAGTACACATTTTTATGTATGCCTAGTTTTAATACCCATTATGTTCAAATACAGTCATGTGACAAAAACTTTTCACAGGACTAGATGCAGTCTTGTGAAAAACTAATTACACCCCACGGTAGCTTGTAGAAAGGAGGAGTTCATACTTGACTCAATGACTGCAAGGTACCCAGATCCTGTGACTGCAAAGCAAGCTCACATCATCCCCCCTCCAGATGTAGCTCTTGGGTTTTTTGCAGTTTCTCTGAGCATTGCACGGCCTGAACTTAGGGTCAGTTTGCTGGGAAATCCAGTGGTGGGAACACTGTAGCATTATGTTAACACACCTCTGTATACTCCAGACCAGCAAACTGCCAAAACTTCTGCTTTATAGAGGTGCTCACACAAGTGCATTTGATTAGCAGCACCAGGCTGCTACTTAGGCTCTTAATCCTGATGAAAGCAGTAAGGGTGTACTTAGTTTTTCACTCTTTTTCACGACTGTAGAGATTATCATTCACTGTGCAGTCATCACCTCACTTCTCTGATTTCCAGCTGACCCAGAGTCACACAGATCAGTCCAGCAGCATCCGGGACAGGAAACACATTGACCACTGGCTGCAAATAAACACAAAAATACAATTACTGCCATGCAGTTTTATGTACTTACCAACCAGTCGAGTTGCAGTTTACTCATGAATTTTTTTGTGGAAAGCAATTTAATAAAAAGTATTGTGATTTTTTATTTGAGCAATAAAGCTGGGCTGGGACAGATGCAGATTCAAATATAGATGCTGCTGCAAAGAAGAAACCAATTCTAAAACAATGATGCGTTGTGCTCATCTTTAACTATGTTGCTACATATTGTATTGCTACAGCATTTGGCAGATTATGGACACCAGCTGTCAATGAGTGGAACAATTTAAAAACAAAACAAAGCATGGGCACAAAATACAAAGAAAGCCATTTCTCTGTGGTTTTAGCTAAAGGTCAAACTTCCATAGTCCAATTCTGGTATGCAAACACACAAAAAACTCACCTCACTGAAGGTCCAGGTGTGTGTTAATTTCCATTCAGATGCTGACTCCTGACTCCAAAGGCACACAGCCCACTTTCCCGCTGCTGCTACACACAAACTGCCTGAAGATCCAGGAAAACAGCACACATCCACCAGAACGCCTCCTGCTGCAGCCTGAACACACACACACACAAAAAAAGGTAATTCACTCAAGAATGATGTTACAGATGCTGTACCTTCATACCCTTTACATTATACTTATGCTAAATAATAATCCTTACTTATACAGCAACATATAAAACACTTTTTTTTTACCTTCAAAGTCTGCATGTGTCTAATCACAAGTTCTTCTGTCATCTCCTCTGTTTTCAGGCCAAACTCCCCAGCTGAGTCCTCCAGTGGAGGGTTTGCGGGAGTCAGGGGAGTAGCAGTTTCAACTGTGTGATGCTGACTGGCCTTAACTGGTGGCTCAGCTGAAGCCTGGATCTGACCAGATGGAGAGAGGGGAGGCAGGCTAGGAGGGAGGTAAGTGATGGAGTGAGAGGAAGATAGAGCTGGAGGAGAGAGAGCCTGTGTGGAAAGGATGTGAGGAGGAGGCAGAGTGAGAAAAGGGGCAGAAGGGGAGGAGGTCAGCGGGAGGCTGCAGGTAATAGGGTGAGGGGTAAGTCCTAAGGAGGGTAGCTTAGGGCTGGTTGCTAGGGTGGATGTGGTTTGATATGGAGTTATAAAGGAGCAGGACGCCAGAGGAGAACTCAAAATGAGTTGAGAGTTGACACTGTGTGAACATTTGGTCTGATTTTCAGTGAGTCTGTTTGGAGAAAGATCTGCGTTGGGGTGAGAAGGTTTGTTTGAGTCTGTGGGAGAAGATGGAACAGTCACAACTTTCACAGGAGACTCTCCTGGAGGTTTCACATCATTACATGCCTGTAAAACAGTGCAGCTGCTGGAGGGGGCTTCCTGTAGAGTGGACTCAGAGAAAACAGCCAGAATGTTAACTTTATCTTCTGCTTGGTGGTTTATACACCTCAGAGGCTCTGAAGGATGGGCCACAGCACACAAATGTGTTTGTTTTTCTGGTGCAGGATATTTTACTTTGAGTTTATCTGACTGATCAATGACGCAATCATTCCCTGTGCTGTCTGTTCTCTCTGCAGAGTTTATGCGAGTCTGTGGTTTGATAGAAGAGTTCAGAGTCACAGTATCATGCTCTTCATCTACGCAGTCATCAGCACACTTTTGGACCACTGACTCTGGTTCTGCTGAGATGGAGAGAGGTTCTGCAACGACGTTTTCAGTCTGCTGCTCTTCAGTGAAGGACGGGCTAATCACTTTATCTGTAAGCTTGCGTTCTGTCGATAAGTTATGGATGTCTATGGAATGGGTAGCAGTCAGCTGTTCTTCACTATGATGAGATGACTTTACAATTGTGGGAGTGAGGCTCAGCGGGAGAGGAAGAGGCATCGCTGGATCACTGCTGCATTGAAAGTCAGTGCGCCGCCAGCTACTGCGGGTGTTGTAAGATGGGGATGAGAAAGGTTCAATTGCTGCTTCTCTGATGACTTGGCGAAGCTTGAGCAGCTTCAGCGAAGCAAACTGGTCATCTGGAAGATGAAAATCTTGGTGGGTGTCCAAGTTCATCAGCGAGCCAGACAACAGAGAGGGAAGAGGAAGCAGAGATGTTTGAGCCGGTGAAGAGGAAGGCAAGAGGAGAGATCGCCAGCTCGATGTACCTAAAGAACACAAAATGGGAGCTTTCAGTCAGAAACATGCTCCTCACTGTATACGTAACTTATCATGTATATTATGGGTGGTGATACTAATGGAACATGTAAAAGAACACCTTGTTTTAACAGCAATAGTACTGTACAGCATAGAGTCATACACTGTGGTTACACCATGTCAGTAGGTCTGTTCAGGGAAATTTTAAAAACTTAAATTTACACCAGACACCATAATTAATGCACCCAAGGCACACGAAAGGGCACGCCAAAATATCAACGCACACATCCATGTGTCTCTTTAAAAAAAATAGCCTCTATGTCATCTTAGATGTCATCACTTCTTTTGATTGTGTCATCAGACAAACATTTTTTGATAGCACAACGTAAGACTGTCATAACTCTAGCAGCATCCCACCTCTATTAGCCTCCAGCTAATAGATGTGGAGCTGCAGAGTGCTCTCTGGTGGACAAACTATGCAAACTCTAAATCAACACTCAACATGGTGCTTTTCTCATCTGTCTTCCTTACTTTTTTAATTTATCGCCATTATAAATGCAGATACCAACATATCAACAAATAGTTAATTTCAGCCAATATATCAGCAGGGCCAATATGTATCGGCTGGGCTCTGTCTGACACATACATGTCTTACTTCTGTTCTGTGGGGATCCGTTAGCCTTGATGTTCTTCTTCATAAAGATTTGATAGACCTTCTTTGGAGATCCAGAGGCAGAGCTGGAAGGAGCTTCATTAACTCCAGAAGAAACTGGAGGATCACTGATGTGTGTGGACACATACTGTGGTTCATCTTTTGCTGGGTCAGTTTCTTCTGGAATGGGGCAGGGCTCTGGTCCATCAGCTCCTTGGACAGACTGCCAGGAAGAGACTGGGGTGCTGATGGGTTGGGGATCACCTGCTGATTGATGTATGTTCACACTAAGAGAGGCTCGTGGCGTCTGAGATCTCCCTCTACCCATACCTCTCTTCCTCCTCCGGCCTCGTGCTGGACGAACAGTGGTGACTGTGGGAGAAAAACTAGAGTCGATCCGACAAGCTGAGATGTGATCTGAAATCTCACCAGAGATCTGGCTGTGCTCAGCAGATACACCGACAGCCTGCGATGGTTTATTAGGATCTGCAGATGCGGTTGCCAGAGAGGAGAAATTTGTCTGACTGTGCTGCTCTGAATGTTCACTGGTGTGTGTGTTCCTGTTCTGTCCTCTGCCACGCCCTCGGCTCCTCCGATGTCGTCCCCTGCTCAGCTGGGATGCTATTACAGCCTGCACGTCAGGCTGGCTCTGTGAAAGTGTCATTCGTCTTGTGGTTCGAACGTAGTACTCCACTGGGAAAAGTAATCCTTCCACTAACGTACAGGAGTCCAGGAGGCTCACACTTTTTCCATCACCAGCAAACCCATTCTTTTTCTCTTTTAGTTCCACACTATTATCATGTTTGCTTTCTGTTTTCTCCACCACATTTTGTTCAGTGTCTTTATTAATGTTCTCTTCATTCTGTCCTCTACTATTCTCAGCCTCCCCTTTCTCCACTTCTTTTCTTCTTCCATTTTGTGTGTCATCCTGCCCCCTTTCTTCGGTTTGTATTGTAGGGTTGCAAGGCGTGAGCAACAATGACTCAGATTCTTTTTCCCCTTCATGTTTTGACTCTGTAGCTTTTTCATTTTGTTCTTGGGATCCAGGGATGTCCTTTCCCAGAATATCTCTTGTTTCAGTAGTGCATCCATGTGCGTTCCAGTGTGTAAGCAGCAGAGAGGGAGATTCAGAGTCTGTACCAGAAAAAAGCTCTTCACTTTCATTCATAGCATCTGCTCCCTCTGATTTGAGTTTCTCCTCCTTTCCTCCTCTTCTGACACTTTCCATCCCTTCACTCTGTTTCTGTCCCTTTTCACTCTTGCCAGTCTCAGCACTTCTACTTTCCCAGCGTAGGCGGCTGCGTCGTGACCTGAGGCGCAGGGAAGAACTTGGTCGGTGAACTGTAGGTCCAGCATGGCTGGAATCTGGCGTTTGTGGGCAAGCAGCATCAGATGGAAGCAAGAATCTGATCACCTGGTTCCTCCTGGAGTTGTCAGAATCTGCTAGACCTGGTAAAACATCAGATGATTCGTGAATTCTACTTTCCACTGTTATTACAGGCCAAACATTTTGTGCCTCTCACAGTAATGACAGTGTAGTCTCATTCATATGACAAAACAAACGTAATGTGATCAAGTACTACCGTCAGTGTGTCCCTGCCATTGAGGTAAGCCCTGCGCTGTGTCAGTGGTGCTGCTCAATGTCAACGAAGAATGACTGAGACGGAGATCTGATGTGGCCTCCGTGCCTCTTTGGTCCTGATGGTTTTGTTCAGCGATCCTGTTCCTCACATGTCTCCTCACTTCCCCTGAGCGCTCAGCACGCTGTTTGCAGATGTATGCATGTATATGAGACAAAAAGCTTCTCTATATTTTCCTTTTTATGAGCGCAGTGAAAGACACTCACCTGTAGTCTCTGGGCCGTTTTGAGATATTCCCTTTTTAGCTCAGCCAACTTCCTACGAAGCTGAGAAAGAACAGCATTAATCTCTCAGAGGTAATGGTAGCCCTTTATGTGGCTCAGGTGTGAGGACAAATGCAAGTTACCTTCTCCTTATCATCACAGTGCAGTGTAGACCTAAGCCGCTCCTCACAGTGCAGAATATCCCCCACAGTGGTCTCCATGCTGCTCTCTGGACACAATCCTGACACGACTAAAACTTACATGTGGCCATAGCACGGCTTCTGTAGCACTGGGATAGCTGCCATAACATTTGGCGTAACTTTTAGCACGTATATTTAATTAAAACCTTAGCTTAGCTAAGCTAGCGGGCAAGTGGTGAGTTCAGGTAATTTCTTTAACTGGAGAAAAAAACGTAAAAATAAACATTAGCAGCCAACAGCGAAAAGTAAAAATATCTATATACAAACACCGCTAGCTTATTAAACATGCAACTTGCCTTTTATTGTAGTTCATGCTAATTCTCAGAGCAAACTTAAGCGACTACACCAAACTCTAAGTTTATTTTGATGTTCGATTAAGCGGGTATCGATTTAGTTCTAATTTCCCGCGGCTCATGCAGCCAGACACGAGTAGTGGAGCCCCGATGACTCGATCAGCCCCCTTCATTGAAATAAACTGATTTAATTTTATACTTACACTATAATTATCTTAACCTATAACCTATAACATATAAGAAGGTAATATACAAGGTAGACGGTGTACTATTAACCTCCTAAGACCCTGCGTCCACATATGGGGACATTATATTTTAGCTTTGCTGCGCCTTATACTTCATTCTGCTCAGTAATGTTTTATACTTTGTTAAGCCATGTTGTTTTTGTTGTTTTATGCTGTAAAATAAACCTATTGTTCCCATTTGAGGACTTTAAAAAAAAACAAAAGTATGTAACAACCATGTAACAAAATACAACTTCCTGTTTGAAGAGGAAGTGTAATTTATATACATATCGGATCCATCTAATCACAATTTTTTTTTTGTTTTTTTTTATTATCACAAATCACAAATATTTTGGAGAAATTAATAATGCATGGCAAACAGTAGCTCAGGTCTCCTGAGGATAAAGCAGTTAAATATCAAACCTGTCACATATTCAGAGACACTGTCTTAAACATTTAAACAGTTGGTTAAGTGTTAAACTTACAAAATCACATTTAATTCTCATTAGTCTGTTATCAGTTTACAAAAAGGAAGAAAAATGTCTGCCAAATTGCTACTGTTTATGTCATAATATCAACGACTAGAATTCCCTTGTGAGAAAGGTGAGACAAGATGCATAACCTTAATTTAAAAAAGGAATGCAATTATAGTTTTATTAGCGGACGGATACACTATATTAACAAGGTATTCACTCACCCATCCAAATCATTGAATTCATATGTTCCAATCACTTCCATGGACACAGGTGTATTAAACTATGAAGCACTGAGTTTTGTATAGAGAGATGTTTTCTGAAAACTATGAAAACCACTAGCACAGTTTGGTTTTTGTTTTGAAATGCATAAATTACCACATTTAATTCCAAATTGCTCCAATACACTGATGGGTATTGTGCAAACCTCCCTGTTTGATATGTAATCGCGCAATCTCGCGCAATCCAGACACCGTAATAGTAATAGACACCTTTTCAGTGTCCATGCGCCCAGCACGCAGTTAGTGTTCCTAAGAGCACCGCGGTTATTAGACAGTTTCGCTTCTTGATTGGGTTCTGCGTCACTAAATCTGTGTTTTTCTTTGTCAGGTAACGTAGCATGATACCGTCACAACCATTTGTAAATGCGGTTGTTGTGCCTTGCTAGCGACTTTGTGAGTCACGTTCTGTGGGTGCCAATTTGTGGTCTACAGAGACCTCTTGTGGACATTGTAGGGTAGTGCCTGTGCTTCACCCAGCAGAGAGTTAAGTGATGGTTATTTCTCCGGTTATTCATAACTGTGCTAATAATAGAATTGGTTGTTTCTGTCTTCAAGAAAACCACACCCATATACACACCCAGTCATATACCTGTTATCACCCATCTGTGCTCTGTCATTGCTGCAGGGACAAATTAGAGTGAAATGAAAACTGTCTTGGACTGATGATGATAAAATAATGGAATAAAGTTACACTATATTTTCTTGTAAGTACAAATCCTTCCTAATTTTCAGTCTGGGTAAGATAACACATTCTAAAATTTGCTTAACTTAATCTTAACTGGGTGGTCGTAGTTTTCCATTCATAAATACAGTGTCACACAAAGAAGAACATGGACAAGTCTCTTCACTACAGTGCAGACTGCATATCAGCAGCATGAAGCATGCCAAGTGAAAAAGAACTCTTTGAAAATGTTCATGTAGGGCTGAATTTTTTTATTGCCTTGTTCTTTATTTCTGACCTTTGCTACACGACTTTCAGTTAGCATAGTACATTTTCTGTGAAAGCCGAGGTTTATATTATTCACACTATTGCACAAAACATTTTTAAAGCCTATTTTGGCGCAATTGACCGGTTCCTTAGCCATCCAAAGGTGAGGAATTTCAGGATGGCTATGCTGACGTTCGTCACAGGACCCAGGTTGAAGAGCATGTGGTAGAAAGCACGGACAGACAAGCCTCCAGTTTCATCAGCGAATTTCAGAGCTAGAATAGGTGAGTACAGCGGGTTGGTCAGGTTGCGGAAATGTGGGCTGTTTGCTTCAATCACATTCTTTGCACACTACAAAGGAGGAGAAGACAAGTGGAAAAAAGACACCATCTGCAGTCAGACTTAAAGGATTAAATCGAGATGAAGTCAGATGGATTAGATTGAGTGAGTCACAGTGAGACTGTATATGAACTTACTTTGGCAATGTCATCGGGTGATTGTCCCAGTACCTCAAAGATATCCACAGCAGTGGGAAGATAGAAATTCCTGAAGTATTTCACTGTGTTAGAATCAACACCTGGCCACTCTTTCTCTTTCATCCCCTTAATCATCTTTAATTCAAATTCTGTGCGCACCGGGCCTGGCTCCATCATCGACAGTCTGAGGAGATAAAGACACACAACAAAGAGGAAATGTAATAAGTAAACCGCTTAGTTAAATAA
>JAVDPK010001933.1:435883-458034 GCA_034780415.1 Cichlasoma orientale
ACATCAAGCTTCAGCCTGCTCTAAACATTCAGTTTCAGACTGTTGTTTCTACTCTTGGCTCTGTATGATGTGAGTAAGAGGGGATATCCTTAACATGTTCATCTCAGACACAGATCTGGCTGTGTGCACAGAAGCTCCACCCACCTGCTGCTCAGACCTTCGGTTTGTGAGGGGCAGTAAATCAGAAGAAAGTTGGCTAGGATATGGGAAGTGTGGTGTGCTTTATTCTCTGAGCTCTAAGTCATCATAGGTGGCGAATCTAACCCTATTCTATCAGACTTTTTTTTTTTTTTTAAATCTTGGCAATCGGGACAAAAAAATCCTTCTAACTGACACACATCAAAAGTCCATTATGCTTTTTTCCAAAACACAGGGTTAGGGTTTGGGCTGTCACCGATGATAGCTTAGACTTCACAGAGTCACAGGGGGAGGAGCTAAAACAAAGCGCACACTGACAAGCGGCGCCAAAGTACACTGCAAGATATTATTCTGATCTCTGAATCACGAAAAGCTATTCTAGTAGTATTGCTATTGTGGGAAGTGTATTGTGTTATACTTATATTATAAATTATATTATTCGAAATCCTAATTGAGAAAAAGTTGAACTGGTGTACCCCCGTTGGCAGTACACTCAGAAGTGTTGATTTTTAGCATGTACATTTTGATATTGCCATCACTTTTTTGAGTAAAAGTAGCTGGATAAAGTTAAGTAAAGTTAAGTGACTACAACCAACCAGCACCAGGATCCTCAATATGACCCTTTGAGTTTTGTACTGCACCAATTTTCATTTCTCGGCTGCTTCGAAAGATTTTCAACTTCCCTCTGGTTTTCTGAATCACACGATTAGTTGGATTTAGGTCAAGTGAAGGTTTTGTATAGTAAAGATCATTCTGCTGTTTCGGTCTTCCTCTTCAGACTACAATCTTCTTGCTTTATGTTGCGGTCTCCATTTGACATACTTTGCATGTATGTGCATGTTGATCACGGTGCCCCTCACACCACATTTTAGTGCCTCAGGATAACAGCAGAAACTAATGGAGAGCAGAACATCCCCTTTTGTATGTACAGCGCACTATATGCACAGTGTGTCTCTTTGTCTGTCTGTGTGTGTGTGTGTGTGTGTGTGTGTCTGTTTGAGTCCACATTGTGCAGATGTTGCTTTGAACTCACACATACTCACGCATCAAGAGCATATGGAAACATTAGCTGATGTCTTTAAGTGCATATAGCGCAAAAGCAAAGTCTCCATGTCTTGTCTTGTCCTTTGCTGCATTCAGGTGTCAGTGCTGCTGATGTATGACTGCTCTGCCTGCTTATAGGTGTTAGTGTCATCCTGAAGTCTAACTATCATTCTAGCCTGTGTGTGTAACAAGAGTTACCTTGCAACCAATTTATAAATGGAGGTGAAGCATGGAGCAGAATAAGAAAACCTTACATGTTGTTGTGCAAACCTTTTGAGCACATGAGTCAAACTCAGGGCCTGCGGGCCAAATCTGGCCCTTTGCAAATTGCCCACCTGCCAATGAATTGTTGTGTGTACGGTATTGCACACCCTGTGCACACGCTCACTCACAAGCTAGTTATCACAGAATGGCACAAAAAAGGGAGGTTGATGCTGAAGGTGGAGGCTTTCAAGAGAAATGAGCACTAAGTAATTTTTTACAAAGTGTGATCAGAGGCCTGTGTATTGCAATCACTGTTTTCAAGGATCATTTGCACCATCGCTTTGAAACCACACAGCAGCAGAGCTGCACGGCCATGGTGGGAGGAACCGAGGCACTGAAAAGTGGAATTCTTCTGCAGCAAAGTTTCTTCGAGTCAAATCTCAAAGTGATGGAGCTGCGAGGGCAGGTTTCATCATAGCAGAGGAAATGGCTAAGTGGCTGCTACAAACTGTGAAGTTAATTTGAAAAATTTCAATCCAATTTCATGGCTGAGTAATAAAAAAAAAAAAGCAATATTAGATTTGTAGAAATGTATGCAAGAACACAACTAAATATTTATTATTTTGCTTTTACATCAGGATTTATTTGGTTTTATTAACATGCAGACACCAGCTGTCATAGTGGAACTTGGTGTTGAAAGAGATTTTTAGGAGCTGGCTGTGGAGTTGGCTACATTTAGAACTTTAATCAGAATGCATTATCCTGCTTGGGTTTATGGGACAATGGCTAAGCAGCTTTTGTTTACAGGTTGAGGGCTTTTTGTGCAAAGTGAGAAGTACTTACTGTTTTCAAAATAAAGCATGCCAGTAACATACAGTACGTCTGGCTCTTGATGTGATTCTCATATGCTGGGTTTGACACCCCTGCTATACAGGTACAGGTTTACTCAGAATACAGTTGTAGGCATTTTGTAACATGCACGTGGTTTATTAGTTTTTAGTTTAAATGCATCTATCCGTCCATTTTCTAACATTTATCTTGGTCATGGGGGCAACAGCTTCAGCTTTTCTTCACTTCAGCAGACCAGTACAGGATCACAGTTCCAGCTTATCTCAGGCTGGAAAATAGCAACTTCTGGACACATCTGTATTCTGGATACAACCAGCAGATTTCCAGTCAGTGTGCAGTGTGATGTCATGTTAGGCTGTGTTTTATCTTCATGGATGTAAACAAAGCTCAGATTCAAACTGTACCACTGAGCACCTCTGATTTCAAATTGGAAGCCTCAGATAAAAAACTGAACCTCTTAGCGTAAGGATGGTATTTCAAGGCTTTGGGGTAGGGAGGACCTGAAAACAGACCAGAGGGAACGAAATAACAAAGACGCGCTCTTTATTAGGCCAACAGCAAAAGCTCTCATTGATGAGCAAAGCCAGAAAAGATGAACAAAACCAAAGTCGAGCCTAAACAAACACGACAGGTGGTCTGAAATAGGATCATCGATACACAGGTGGCAGGAGGGGGAATAAGACGCAGGTGAAGGTAACCAGCAACAGGTGAAAACAATGAAACCGAAACAGGAAGTAAAACCAAGAGAGATGAGAAAACAAACCATCAGAATAAAACAGGAAGAAATGAAAAAGATATATGATACTGAAACATGAAGACACTAGAACACGAGGACTGACATAAAGAGGGAGACGGGGGGGCACAGAAGGCACGGGAAATAAGGAAACTAAAAACACAAAATGGCGGAACAAAACAAAATACCAGGACCGTGACAAAGTAATTGCACAGCAGGACTGTACCTTTTTTTTTTTCTTTCACTTTTTTTAATGCATGACCTCAGCAGTTCTGAAGCTGCAGCACCAGTCAGAGCCCAAAACACAGAACAAATAATCTAGATGTCATTTCCTCAGCCTGTAAAGGGACAAGCTTTAATAGCATGACTTGTGTCTGTAAATGATATGATGCCAGGCAGGAAGACTGAATTACAAGCTGACAGAGTGCGAGCAGGCAGCCTGGCAGACAAAGCAGACGGACAAACCAAAAAAAAAAAAAAAAAAGGCAACAAATACATCTGGCACTCAGACTCAGACATTATGCCAACCTCATGTGTGCATGCACATGCCTATGTGTGTGTGTGTGTGTGTGTGAGAGAGAGACTGTGTGTGCTGGGAGGGTGGTTGGGTTAAGGTGCGTGGCAGATGGAGGGTTTACGTAAGCCTCAGAAATACGTGTGAAAAGGAGCCACACCAGTAGAGGCATGCCCTCCTCTCCCCTACCATTTATTATTTCTTCTATTTTCCCTCTCATCTCCCCACTTCCAATATGTTGCACATTTCTCTGCTGACTTCCCCCCAGTCTCGCCTTTTATATCACATCTTTCTCTGCTTAGTGTCCTCGCAGAGCTCTGCAACCATTGTGTCCACATCATGCAAAAGAATGTGTGTGTGTGTGTGTGTGTGCATATGTTATGAGTTTCTCCTTAACCCTCAACTCCGGGCATATTCCAGTTGTCTCTTCCTTTGAGTGTTCCTTTTTTTTTTGCATGACAGTGGAATACATCATTATCAAAACACATGTATTCTTTGTTGCCCTCTGGTATTACTCTTGTGTGGTTTTGTGCACCAAATTTCTGCGACACATATGGCTGTGAAAAGAGAGAGATTAACGATGACAGAGAAATAGAGCGTGCATCGGCTGACTAATAAAGTATTTAGGTTGCTTACAAAGTAGCTTATATACTGTGCCAACATCACCCGTATATCTTATAGGAAACTAGCTTAGCACCATTGCTAAGGAAATACTTTTAATTCAGCGGGTTGGTTACTGGCTGGCTGCTCAGTAAGATAAAGGGTTAATGACAGAAGGAACACCAAACATGAGCTAAGAGGCCGCCACGCTCGACTGGCATGAATTCAATAGAACACCTCTGGGACATTGTGTTTTGGTCCATTTGATGCCAGCTACCAGCTACCAGCCACCTCAGACTGTCCAGGAGCTCAATGATGCACTGATGCAGATCTGGGAGAAGATCCCCAAGGACACCATCAGTGTCCTGGGGGGCATGCCCCGAATGTTGTCAGGCATGCATACAAGCACATGAGGGCCAAACAAATTACTGAGTACTATTCTGAGCTGCTGCAATGAAAATTAGACAAAATGGACTAGTTTTCCCTTTGAATTCAGCCCTCTGTAGGTTGACAATTTTCATTTCCATCAAACGATGTGGCGTCCTTTCAGTCTTTCAGTCCACATCAGTATAGATATCCAGTGTGATTTTTTTCCCATTGAGATCTGATGTGTGTTCAAAGTGTTCCTTTAATTTTCTTGAGCTGTGTATAAATTGTCAACATGAAGCAGTAATTCTCAAACTTATTTTTGGCTTGAACTGCATGAACATGAACAGACGTTCGATATTTGATCATGAAAAATGTCTGCCACTTGTTGCTGGCAGAAGAACACACTACTGCGCATGCCAGTGTGCGATTACAGTAAAACGTTTACATTGTAAGCGTGTCCCTTTTGATTGGAAAAGAATGTAATTTAGATGTCGTCTCGGCTGAAAATTCAGGCCATCATCAAACCCGCTCGGTGTTCTTTTCTTCTGGCAGCCAATCCCATCGATGTCCTGAAGATCCTGGAGCTATCGGAGGACATGGAGGGCGTGTCATTAGAGGCAGGGCTGTGCACCAGCAGAGAGGGGAGAGAGGAGACGGACCTCTCCTTTAAAATCAATAAGAAGATTCAGCTGAGTGCTCCCACAATGCAGTTTTTCCCTGGTGAGTTTTGATATCACTCTGCAGGCTTTCTTGGCAGAAGAAACAACCACGAATGTATTTTTTGATTAAAATTTTTTTGTGCTTTTTCCCCCCCAGATTCACCATTTCCTGTGAATTTCTCAGTAGTGACAACAGTCAGAGCTCTAAAAGGCTCACAGGTCTTTCTCCTCTCCCTGTATGACACGCAGGTACAGATCATCATGAGGATGTCGAACTCTCACTAAGTCAACATCAAGCTAAATGTTGAACTTCTCTCTGTCTTTTACCACATTTGGTATTTTTGACTGCATCCACCTTAACTAATATGAAGAAAAAACGCACAATAGGTCCCTTTAATATTAAATTGTTTTAAGAAGTCAGATGTAACAGCTTTATTTTTCACTTTTTCTTGTTATCGTTTCATAACCTGAGCACGTTTTCCTTCTGGTTGCTGTGTCTGCATCTCTCAGGGCACGCAGCAGCTGGGCATAGAGATTGGCCGGTCTCCCGTATTCCTGTATGAGGACCATGAAGGCCAGCCCCCTCCAGACCTTTACCCCACCTTTAGGAAGGTCAACCTGGCTGATGGCAAGTGGGTGACTACACATATACAGCCAGCCACAATCACAATTTTGTTTTCTAATTTATTTCTTAGTTTGCTTAATGGTAATAAAATTGCTAGAAATGTGCTTTGTGCATGTGTGAGAGGTATTTTTAAATCTTCAGTTCTGGGACAGAAGGATGTAACAATGAATAGAGGAGTAGAATTTTTGGAGATCTTTAATAAGTATTCAGTGGAATTAATATGAGGAAAAATGAGAGAATATTAATGTTAGTAAATGCATCATACATGAAACTTGTACTGTTTAGGTGTAAAAACATGCACAGACCTTCCCCCTTTTTTAACGCACGTCCTCAACCAGAAGGAACTTTGGAAAAAGTAACTTTCTTCTTCTCTCTTTGCTACCAGTTGGCACAGAGTAGCCTACAGTGTGGAGGGGCAGTCGGTGACTCTCTACCTGGACTGTGAGAGGCTGAACACCCTTGACCTGCTCAGAGGCCACGACCCCCACATCAGCACCGAGGGCGTTACCGTGTTTGGGACACGGCTCCTCGATGAAGACGTGTTTGAGGTAGATCGGTGACGCAGAGTGGGTACAAGCGAAAGGTCGAGAAGGACATTGCTAGCTGTAATGTCATCTTTCTGCCCATATTTAGTAAAACCAGAAACACATTTGGCTTTGGTAAAAGCTACAAAAACATGCAAAAAATACAAAAGGACGAGGACCCACAGTAAGTTCTTTGTGTGTGGTTTGTGGAGGCGTCTCTGCTTGTTGCTGCTTGTTTGATTTATCAGTCAAATAGTGAGAAAAGAATCAAGCCTTTTCTCCCTACATCGCCCCCCGGTGGTTGTATGGATGCAGCACAGTTCATGAACCAAGACCCAGAGCTCTCTAGTTTCTTAATTTATTGGTGCATGTATTAATATTTGCTCCCTGAGCTCATCTGTGGATACTGCAAAAAAAATTAATAAGCCGAACAGCAAAAGAAATCTCTACACTTCTATGCGTTTGTCTGTGTGGAGTCTGCAGTCGTTTTGAAGGACCTCAGGTGCAAACCGTGACCTTTGCTTTGTCTGGTGGTCCAGCTGTTCAACTGAACAACTCCCAGGCATGTTTGGCTTGGACGCCGCACGTGTTAATATATGTGTACATGTGTAAAACAGAGAGAAGAAGAAAGAGTTTGTGTCTGTCTGTATTGGCTCCACTAGAGACTGAAGCTCTGGAGATGATTAATTGCAGAGCAGCAATAAAAACAGCCCGTTAAGTCACTTTGATCTGTCCAAATGAACACAGAGGATGGAGATGTTACAGACACGTGGCTGGGCAGTGACATTGCACAGTGATTATCAGTGATGACATACTTAACGTGCATTCCTGACAGCTAAAGTAGGGTCGCAGACTTTTCTGAGTTTTGTTTTGTGTGCGTCTTTCTGGGACACAGGGAGACATCCAACAGCTGCTGATCATCGATGACCCCAGAGCAGCAGAGACGTACTGTCGGGACTACATCCCAGACTGTGACGCTCCTTTACCCTACAACAATATACTAACAGAGGCCGAAGAGGTAAGCCCCCCTTAACAGCGAGTCGGAGGGAAGGTGGAGAAATGAGCGGCGAGTTTAACAGGCTCATTCCACACAGCACACACCCCGTGAGGCATCTCAGGTGTTGAGTGCTATATATCCACGCTGTCATTTTAAAATGAAAGGAGTCCCCCGAAGGTTACAAGCGGGAGGGAAACTTACCAGTATTTATGGGCATTTTAGAAACCAGATATGACAAAAAAAAAAGATGAATGGTTTAATTACATTATGCTGGCTGTATTTTTCCCCTATGAAATCCTCTAGGTAACAAATTAAAAGTTATGAGAAGATTAATATTAATAAATATTTCTTTCTCAGACACACACTGTCTTATCACTAGCTGCGTTTTGAAAAGCATCACGCGGCTGTTTATGTCTCTTGTATCCTATAGTCATAAAAACTACCAGTTCTGACCCTCTTATACTTTATCTCTCTTTGTTTCTTCCTGTGCTCGTTGTGAAGCTCATTACATGGCTTTTGTGGTTCGGTATCCTTCGCCAGGGTCAGTCTGCCAATGGACCACGCTTCTGGGAAAAGTTTCAAATCCTCTTCCTCTTCCATCTGGCTTCAAGTTCAAAACACACGGAAAGAATCCTGTTTTACTGCGTTGAGTTTGTTTTTAATGTAGCACCACTAGAAATGCAACCAGGAACCCAGTAGAACACATGGAATTAGGGCGGCAGTAAAAAACTCGAGTAAAAAGGTGGAGTATGCTGCGCCTTTCTTAGATTTTCATGATATTTCTCATGTAAAATAGCGCCGAGTCAGACAGGCAGGCAGAGGAAGTATTTCTGACATCTCATCAGATATTTAGATTCTATTATTTATACTCACTTTAGGTGGAGAGAGTACCAAAGAAACATGTGGTGGAAGAATACGAAGACTTTGACTTCCGCGACCTCTACGACGACACCTATGTTTCCATGGTGACTGCAGGTCCTAATGTCACCGAGTACGAGGTGAGGCCGCGCAGGAAGAACAGCATCACGAGATCAGCCTTTTGTGTCTGTTTGCGCTCCAGCTGTGTTTTCTGTCCATCATTTGTCTCTGCGCATGTCTGATGGACAGATCATAGAGTACGAAGACTACGACAACACGACAAATCACCAGCACATAAACGAGTACGAATACGAGGAAGAATACGAAGAACGCTTCGGACCTGCAGAGAGAGAGCGGGAATTCTCTGTTAATTCGCAGGTACCATCAAAACTGTGACTCAAAGATTGTATCTGTTTTTACATTGAAACACACAGAAAACAATAACGCTGTTCGTGTCTGTCCGCTTCTAATCAGGATTTACCAGAGAAAGGACAGAAAGGAGAGCCAGCGTATTTGGGAGCGGTAAGAAAAAAAAAGGTTTTCAGAACTGATTGAATGGCATATCTACAATACTTTGTTGTTATTCTCAGATCAGCTTTCTATCCAGTGGTGACACTGACGAGACATTTCCTGATATAAAACGAGAAATCTTCCATTTTTACAAGAATTGCTGCCCGTCCAACAGCATCGGTCAGATTTAGGGAAATCTGTGCTGGGTAAGACTGTTGGCGAGCCTCCTCCTCCTCAGTTTGTGTAACACGGCCAACCAGTGATGACAAAACTTCTTTCTTCATATATTGTGACGGATCATGAGCTGGATGAGCTACCACACCATTAGGGCTCTGGTTGTGTTTTTGTCCCTGTGAGGACTTTGTGTTTAAATTTGCGTTTTCTGAGGTTTGTGGACTATATTTCTAAGCTAGCGACTGTAGTACACTGCAGGCTTTAGGTTTCTGTTGAAAGTCCGATCCGAGTTCTACATCATATGGACAAAAGTTCTCGGCCACCGAAACGTTAGTCAAGATTTTTTTTATAAGCACATTTAAAAACAACAGCTGTTGGATCAAACTAGATTAAAAAAAATATAAAAGGAAAGTCAAACAGCACAGATAAAAATTAATAATCAGAATTCAGTCTGGTTTAAAAGCCTAAGAATAAAAATGGGTTTTCAAACAGGTTTTGAAATAGTCTAATGTTGAGGAGGACCTGATGCGAAAGGGTAGTTTGTGCCACAATTTCAGAGCAGCTACTGCAAAGGCCCGGACTCCTCTTTGTTTTAATCAGGACCTCGGGACAGCGAGGAGCATCTGTTCAGCAGACCTCAGTGATCTGGAGGGAGTGCGCAAAGTTTAAAGATCAGAGAGACTAAGAAGGTGCCAACGCAGTGTGAAATAAGGACCCAAATGCAGACGCACAAGAGGCTGAGTGAGTGAACAAAAAGACGAGCCTTTATTTTGACCGATAAAAAAAAATCCAACAAATCAAAAAGTCCACATTTTTTGAAAAAAAGCAAAAGGGGAAACCAAAATCCAAAGCTAGCAGGAAACACACTGGAAGATGTAACAGATGCTGAGACAAAGACTGAGGGGAAGTCAGCGCTATACACACACACAAAGGGTTAATGAAGGAATTTGACACAGGAAGGTAACGAGACACAGGTGTATTAATCGGGGGGGGGGGGGGGCAAAATTAGACCCCAAAATAAAACAGGAAGTGAGAAACAGCTACTACAGACACATGGAAGAGTTAAACGTAGTGGAAGTGATATAGGAGGAGGAGAGACTGAGGGAGCAGATCTGTTCTAATCTGCACCAAAATACAACCAGAGCTGAAAACTCAAAATGCCTGAGAATTCAAAACCAAACGGATAAAACTGAGAAGTTAAGACTCCCAATAACATCAATAACACAAAACTTCAAAACAGTCCCATAACAAAACCTACAGGCCATGAAACAATACCTTAAAACCAAACAGTAAACTCTTAAAAGAACCGACTGGCAGTCAGTGTAAGGAAGCCAGTATGGGTGATATGTGGTCTCACATGCATGTGCCAGTTAATAGCTCAGCTGCAGTGATCTGGACCAGCTGCAGTCCTGCGAGCAGCGACAGACCGACACCGAAATAAAGACCGTTGCAATCGTCAATCTCATCGTTACACCTGCAGGAGCTGCTCGCCCACAGTTGCCCACGCCACGAAGCTCCTGACTCACAGTTTCTGTGCTGATGTTAATGCCAGAGGAGGCTTGGAACTCTGCAGCTATTGCATCAGCAGAGCGGCAAACACGCTCTGTAACTTTATGTGGTCTGCCATTTTAAGGCTGAGTTACTGTGGTTACTAAATGCTTCCACTTTGCCGCTGATCGTTGAATATCCAGGAGGGAAGAACTTTCACAAACTGACTTCCTGGCATCCAATAACAGCACCATGCTCAAATTCAGTGAGCTCTTTAGAATGACCCGTTCTTCCTGTGTATATACTATAAGTTAAGGTCTTTTTTTTCATGTTGCATGTCACGTTAATAATTTTCTGTGCTTAACTAATAAATGCACAGGCATTAAGTATAGGGTGTACAAAAATCCAGATTATTCAACTAAATTGGCATGAAAGGTACAAGATCTTAACCTTCAAAGATGAAGTGTCCTATGATTATATTTATGTGACAGAGTCATTTTAATTAAAAATGAATTTGTTTGAAAGTTAAAATCTTTCATATGATATTTTTCAGGGAACACAGATTACAGGACCATATGGACCTCCAGGACCTGAGGTTAGTGAAGATTACTGCATCAAATATGATATGAAACACAGTTTTGTTCAGTGTTTAAGTCTTAAAAAAAAGAAAAGTACACAACACACAACTGCAGATGTGCAAAATTATTTGAATTAAATAGATTCGATCATTCTCAGCTGACCGGCTGTTTTTATCTGCGTGTTTGCAGGGAGAGCCAGGGCCTCCTGGAGTCACAGGACCAGTGGGACCTCGAGGAGACCCCGGAGAGCTGGTGAGAGCTGCCCTCTGTATGCTGAGCGAACGACTGAGTACTCCACACATCGACAACTCTCCATAAATGTTCTCATATCTCTCCCGTCAGGGTCCTCCGGGGCGGCCGGGCCTTAATGGTGTTGACGGGATACCGGGTCCCCCAGGAAATATCATGCTTATACCGGTAACACAAAGATAGCACAGCGTTCCCTGAGGCTTACAAGCTGCATTAATGTTGCTGCGGTAGTTATTTGGTCCCGTTAACCTTCAACAAAGCCTTAGGGCAAATGGGAATGTTTGAATGCCAGTACTGAGGAATGGGCTGTTTGGGGATAGTTACAGAAATGATCCATTAGTTGGTCTCTGAAAGCTTCCATGTTTTTGTCTGTAGCAAAATATGTTTGATACAAGTTTCTGCGTCAAATCAGGTAATAGAGCATGATCTTTATCTCCTTAAATAATAATTGCTTTGGTTGCAGAGGTTTCACTCTGTTGTCCTGATCATAAAACTATTAAGGTACCCCTGCGTGGAAGCATTTTACATCCTATTTATTCCAGCTTCAAATTGTCTTCCATCCGCGCCTTCTTATGCCAAACCTGAGCTGCAGTGCAATGCAGCGGCCACTGGGAGGCGTATTTAGTGTGACTTGTGAGCGTCATGTGTGCTCATCTGTGTGTGTCTTCATATGCGTGCAGTTCCATTCAGGTGGTGATCCGAAAATAGGTTCTGTAGTTTCTGCACAGGAGGCACAAGCTCAGGCCATCCTCCAGCAGACCAAGGTACGCAAACTGTTGCATGTTAAACACAGTTTATTCAGAACACTGAAGGTTATTAAACCCTTCCACACTGCTTCTTCTTTGTCTCCCAGCTGGCTATGAAGGGACCTCCAGGGCCACTCGGCCTCAGGGGAAGACCTGGGCCACTGGTGAGTGATTTTAGACAGAAACCCTCATTAATCATGTAGACTTCGGCAGCCCGGAGCAGTTTAAAAGTTATTTCTCGCAGAGTACTTGGCAGTTAAAAAAAGTAGCAGGATATAGGAAGTCATTTAAGAAAGTTTGTGTGCACCTCCTTTCGTGTGCATACTTGTGATTGACAAGAATCACTGGCCAGCGAGCATATCCTGGATATTACTCTAAAAATGACCATAATTTACAAAATGAACTTAATGTTTTCTTCACTATGATCTAAAACTACTAACTGAGCTCAAAAAGCCAGGGAGGAAAGTGTTTTTGGAGGTCACAGAAAGTGGGGACAGGGGCCGTTTTTTTCCACAGACATCTATACAACTGGAAGTCTCTAGAACCAGATGAGTCGCCCTCTGCTGGACATCTGCGTGCATCTTTGTACTGTTTTTAATGTAACCATCAATGACCTGCACAGATATGGTTGTATGTACACAGGCACACCTACAGTAGCACTTCCTTAGACCATGTAACATATATTAAATGTATTTATGAGAATTTATGCAGCATATGATGCATCTATAGTGTGAGCACTTTGGCCATACGTATGCTGTACATTTTCCCCTGCATAAGCAACCTCGTATATGAAATAATGCATAAATATATTTGATATATACAGTATGTGCATGTGTGGATTTAAAAGATTGGTGGTTACATATGTAACTGGAACAACACACACAATTGTGTGTGTGTGTATCCTTAGTTCGTGCTGAAAATAAATTGCTGCAAACCTTTCCTATTTTACTTTTTCTTTTTTTTTAAATATATATTTTAGTTTGTAACTTGTTTTATTCTTTCTGTTAAATCAATAAATCAATAATATCACTTTTTTTTCTCAGGGTGCACCTGGCCCCTCGGGGCTGAAGGGGAGCACTGGTGAGATGGGGCCACCAGTAAGTTAGTTTAAACACACTGGAGAACCAGCTAGACTCTGTTTCTTAACACCCTTTACCATCAGCAACATAGCGCACGTATCTTTGATCATTTTCCCACGCTCACCTTTTCTCCCTGCAGGGCCCTCCAGGACAGCCAGGTATCTTGGGTCAGAGTGGACGACCTGGGAAACGGGTATGAATATTTACTGCAGTTTTTACCTGATGAAACTGATATGTACATACACCTGCGAGGAATCTACTACCACGTCTGTGTGTGTCTGTGTGCGTGTATATTTTTCAGGGTCGAGCAGGTACAGATGGGGCTCGCGGTGAAATCGGGGAGACAGGAGCAAAGGTGAGCTGAAGTCACAGTTAAAATTTACTGTTCTGTCTCTGTAAAATGAGACCTTAACTTTCTCATTTTTTTTATTTTTCTCGAAGGGGGATCGGGGATTCGATGGCTTACCTGGTCTCCCTGGAGATAAAGGGCATAAAGTAAGTCATGTGGCTGAAAAAGGTCTTGTCACGTAGATGACGCTGGATAGCACTTGTCAACTCCCGTACGTGTAATTTCTCAGGGTGACAGAGGTAAGCCAGGCCCTGTAGGTCCTTCAGGAGAACTGGGAGAAAAGGTGAGAGGTCGTGGCAGTTGTAGGTATCCACATATATGCAGGTGTTTCTCCTTATGGGGATTCATGTTTTCTTTTTCTTTTTTTTACAGGGTTCTCAGGGGCCACCTGGGCCAAGAGGACAACCAGGTGATGCTGTGAGTGTTTACACAAACACACACATAAGAAAGAAATACTTATCTAAAGGGGCCCTCCACTTATTTTACACATGAAAATCAGCTTGTGCCAAATTAGACGTACCCTTTGTGGCCCTTAAGTTCTCTCTAGCCAGATTGAAACTTTACATTTGTAACAGAAAGCCATTGCTAAACGGCAGCTGTTAAGAAACGTGGGTTATAAGGGGGCGTAATCTCTATTGCTTACTACATAATCTCATTATTTGTAACTGTGATGTGCATTTCAGGGATCCAGAGGTCTGACTGGCCCCAGGGGTCGGCCTGGTCCCCCAGGGATGCAAGTGAGTCTGAATTAGATAATTTTTAATGCACACACTTTCACACACACTAGCAGCAGCAAACAATATCAGATAAGAGTGATTATCATCCTGTGCCATCTGTGTGTTTACCCATGTGGTGGAAATAACTCTTTTTTTACTCCAGCAACATGAATCCAGCTGTGGTGTACCTATCAGATAATACCCACTTCTCCGTTTGTTAACATCGTGTTATGTAATTCTTATCTGCAAAAATGACTGTTTGCTAGCCCGAAGCAGCCTCGTTTTGCATAACGTATGTTTGCCGCAGCAGCACGGGTTTGGGCTTGTCAGCATCCGACAACGCGCTTTGCTTTGTTTAAATCATATATTTATTCATTGAAGTTGGTTCATTACGCTTTAAAAGCCTCAAGCAGAGCGGTGGTACACCTAAACCAGCGGTGCAGTTGATCATTTTTAAATTGTTTCCAGTCCCTGGGGTTTTATGTAACAAGCTCCAGAAAAAAAATGTGTAGGGCAAATACACCCTCCTTACAGCTGAAGGACACTTTTTTAAAAAAAAAAAATTCAAATATATGACTTGAAACATCATCGGATTTTAACACAAGTATTAATCCAGCATTACGTATTTGTGAGGAGAAAATGTATGTGAACTTCTACTATTAAAAGTTCTCTGGAAGGTGAAATTAGAGTCAGATGTTTCAAACAACGGGATGACAATCAGGTGCGAGCAGGCGGGCTTCAGACAGAAAGGTGTTGATGCTGATCAAGCTGGAATTGGTTACAGAGCCATCTCTAAAGAGTCTGAACTCCACCAGTTCACAGTCAAACAGACTGTATGCAGATGGACACAATTCAAGAACAGTGGAACCCTCCACAGGAGTGGTCCACATAGTTCACTCACTGTGATGAAAAGAACAGGGTAACTGACCTTCCTCACATTAGCTATTATAGGCCACTTTGAGCAGAGCGCTAAATAAATATGGTAAACATGGCCGGGCTGCGAGGAGAAAGCCCTGCTTTCCAAAAGTGAAGCAGTAGAAATGTTGTGGGCAGACCTGAAGTGAGCAGTTTATGTGAGTAAACCCACTTTGAAGCTGTTTGTAACTACTGGCCGGTGTGCAGGACTGGCCAATAGTTACCTGAAATGTTTCGTTGTAGTAGTTTGATTGCAGTTTATTGCTCCACAAGTAAGCCACAGTAAATAGTGAACACAAAGGTTCACATACAGTTGGGCCCAGAAGTAATTTTACCTCTGTGCACCACCATTGTGGATTTAATCTATAAAGATCTGATTGAAGTGCAGCCTTTCAGCTTTAATTCAAGGGTATAAAGTGTCCAGGAATTACAGCTATTTTTATACATAGAAGCCCAAATGTAATTGGACAATTGACTGACAAGCAGTTTCATGGCCAGGTGAGGCCCGGTCCCTTATTTTTTCATGACAAATTAAGCTGATAGATGATTGATGGATGATTTGGAGTTGGACTTGCACAAACATGAACAAACCAACAATCTGGTACATCCTTGAAAAGAATGAACGCGCTGGCCAGCTCTGCAACACCGAAAGGCCTGAAAGACCACAGAAGAAGCTCACAGAATTATTTCCATGGTTACAAAAAACAACTTCACAGCATCTAACCAAGGCAAGAACAGTCTAAAGGAAATGGGTGAATCATTGTCTACGATCAATGAATGTAAGTATAGAGGATTTATAACAATGTGCAAACCACTGGTTACACTCAAAAACGGGAACAACACCTGGGGCCAGAAAAAGAGCCGCTGCAGTTCTGAAGTAAATTCTTCGGACAGATGAAATCAAGATTAACTTGTACCAGAAGATAAAAACAGCTCATGATCCAAAGAATACTGCATTATCTGTCTAACATGGTGGAAGCAATGCTATGGTATGGCTGCCAGTGGAACTGGGACACTGCCAGTCACATGATTAATAAACTAGCGTTTATTAATCATGTGACTGCTGACAGAAGTACCAGGACGAATTGTGGAATGTGCAGGGTTGTAGTCTCTGCTCAGATTCAGCCAAAGCGCTTCACAGTGCACATGGATAATGAGCCAAAGCAAACAGCAACAATCCAAGAGTTTCTCAAGGCAAAGAAATTGGATATTTGTCAATGGCCAAGTCAGTCACCTCATTTCAGCCGAGCAGAGCACGCTCTTCAATTACTGCAGACAAAACTGAACACAGAGAGACCCACAAAAGGGCTGGCGGAGCATCTCAAAGGAGGAAACGCAACATTTAGTGATGTTCATGGGTTTTAGACTTCAGTTTGTCCAGTTAACGTTGAGCTTCTGAAAATGGGGGACTACGTATAAACATGTCTCTAATTCCTAAGCAGTCAATGCAAGAAATCCCATGAATTTAAGCTGAAATCTGAACTTCGGTCACATTTTGACTGATTTAAAAATCCACTCGAGTCGTGTGCAGAGGAAAGTGCCATTGTCCAAATACTTGTGGCCCTAACTGTATGTTTTCCCCACACACGCGTATGATTTTTAGTCATTTTCCTCCAAAAAACAAAAATGAAGTTCTCTTAGAACTTGCAGTCAAAATAGTCATGAGAAATAAAAAAATGCAGCTGTATGGCTTCTTTCTTTACTCAGATATTAATTATTTTAGGAATAAAGAGTTCATGTGACAGAAAAAGCCACTGACAGAAAGCGCACCTCATGCAAAGACAGTATCTTATGCAGGAAGTAGCAGCTCACAGTTGGCCTGCAAAACAGTGGAAATCTGCAGCCAGTCCCATCATTCCAAACAAAAACATAATGTTTTGGTTTAGAGGCCACATGAGTGGATTCGAGGATATAGAAAAAAATTCAGTCCCCTTCTTTAACTGTCATCCTTTCTCTTCTCACAGGGCATTCGAGGAATCGATGGGGCTCAGGGTTCAAAGGGAAATATAGTAAGTAATATAAAAGCTGAAGACGCCAGATCTGTATATCTAATGCGTTACCATGACGTCATGCCTTTTCTGTGACAGGGACCGCCAGGAGAAGTAGGAGCACCCGGACAGCAAGGCAACCCTGGAATCATTGTAAAAGCAGAGAACATACACGCCCAAAAGTAACTCCGTTGCATACATGTGTCTAAGGACATGCTAATGCTCTGTCTCTCCTCCAGGGTTTTCCTGGTCCTCAGGGGTTAGTAGGGCTGCCAGGAGAAAAAGTAAGAGACTTTCAATTGGATTCTTCCCTCAGGCGGAAAGTGAGTCACAGTTGATTGACTCATCTTTGTCTCGCAGGGTCCTCAAGGGAAGAAGGGGATGCGAGGCTTGCCAGGAAATGACGGGCCCCCAGTAAGTAAATGCACACTTGTATTTCTTTACTTTTGTGCTTGCTTATGACATAATAAACTCCCTGAACTTCAACACTACAGGGTCACCCTGGAAGAGAAGGTACTCCTGGTGAAAAAGGACTGCCGGTAAGCCTATTGTTGTTGTTGTTGTTTGAGTATTTATCTTGTTTTTTATGTTATTACAACTGATTAGAATCTGTGAATATGCTCATTTTTAGGGTCCTTCAGGAGTCCAGGGGCCTGTTGGATACCCTGGGCAACGAGGAGTTAAGGTAGCTTAGTTTTAATCCATTTATTTGTAGATTTCTGAATATATTAATTTTATGTATACTTAACCACTTGAAATAAGTATCAACTGACACTAGAACAGTGGTAAAGTAACTTGTATGTGGTGACATATAAAGATCTAGCTCTAGAAAAAAATCCCATCGACGCTCGATTGAACTGAAATCTTGGGATGTGTGGTATGTGTCAAAGTAATACCCACACGAACGCCACATCGAGGTTTCCCAGCAGAAACATTGCCCATTATCAGAACATTGCTTCCTGTTGCCATCTCTGCTCCAAGTAAACAACACACACTGAGAGTGTGTGATGTAAATCAAAACACGACACATCAGATCAGCCCTTAACCCGCTGCTCCACTGCTCAGCTCTGATGCTCATGTGCCCATTGTAGATGTTTTCAGCAGTGGAAAGGGGTCCGCATGGGCACTCTATAAAGTCTGCGTCTATACAGCTCGTAATCGGGAAGCTGTGATCCACCGTGTGTTCTGCCACTTTTCTGTCATCAGGTTTTTTTAGGCTACAGTAGCACTATGTGTGCATTAATGTGGCTTGAGTGCTCATGACTCAGACATTGGTTCGCTATTTGTCCCTTTTTGGGAGACATTTGGAAGGTATTAAGGAGTACATACTGGGAAAATGTCATGAGACCTGCTGCTACATAGATGCTCTGACTCAGTCATCTCACCGTCACAGTTTGACCCCCATCAGTGACTTCAGATCCTTAACTCTTTCTCATGTTTTTGCTTCCAGCACATCAACTTTAAAAACTGACTGTTCACTTGCTGTGAGAGGAGTCAGGTTTTAATGTGACTGATCAGGGATTGTCAGCATGCTCAAAATTTATCATGATTCCACATTTGATCGCACCATAGGCTAAAGTGAGGAACAGCCAGTATTATTGTGTCATGTGTTTTCTGTTTACTTGTTGACTTCCAGTGTTGTTGTCTGTCTTCCTGTTTGACAGGGAGCGGACGGGCTCAGAGGTTTGAAGGGCAGCAAAGGAGAGAAGGTAAAGAAGACAGAAAAGTGGTATAATCTGTCCACATTCAGGATATTTTGAAAAATACACATTATTTGTTCCAGAGCCATCTGTGGTTTTATGTTGTCTGCTAAAGTCTTCCTGTCTCCTCTCCTTTGTTTCTGCCTGCAGGGAGAGGATGGTTTTCCAGGCACCAAGGGAGAGTTGGGAGCAAAGGGGGATGTTGGGGACAACGGAGCTCCAGGGTTGCGAGGTGAAGATGGACCTGAAGGTCCCAAAGGCCAGCTGGGTCCCCAGGGGGAAGCTGGCCCTCTTGGCATTCCCGGAGAGAAGGTACGGAGCAATTAAAGCTGATCAGAAAAAATATCAGTGAACGATCTTAACTCATATTACACGATATGTATTTGGAGTCATACTATCTCTCTTGTTAGGGTAAACTTGGAGTTCCAGGACTGCCAGGATATCCAGGGCGACTGGGGCCAAAGGTAAAACAGACTGAAAATAAGCCAGATGTAGAAGATGTAATGGATACAAAACGAATCTGTGTGTCTTCTTCCCCTGCAGGGATCTGATGGGTTTCCTGGTACAGTGGGAGCTCCAGGAGAGAAAGGGAAGAAAGTGAGTAGAGGGTTTAACATCATTATTATATCTGCTCATAAAAATGATACTTTTCCCTTCAATATTCAGCCTGTGTGCTCTTGTGCAGGGCCCAGCAGGACAACCAGGAAGTGCAGGCCAGAGGGGTACAAATGTGAGTGCCATCTCAAAACTGTGTGTCTGTGTGTGTGTGTGTGTGTGTGTGTGTGTGTGTGTGTGTAGTGTCATGGCAAAATATACAAAATATATAATACACCCAATATTTCAGGAATTACCATAAAGGTGGTTTTGAGTTAATTTATGTTTATTGAAAGCTTTTGTTATTGTGTTACTGTACTGTAAGATGCATCACTGCACTTTACAAGTGTGTAGCTGAGATCAAAATAATAATAAATACCTGATCTTGTAACCCCCAAGATCAGGTATCTTTATCTGGGGTAAATAGGTGTAATATTGAGGTGAGGATTGATGTGGTCTGAGAATGTATTTCCATTGTGGCTGTTGTGATTCCACTGCAAGATGGTCTCTAGTTTTGTGCCTTCAACTACGGTGCGCTCGAGGTGGCGAGGAAACCATCTTACCGTGATATCACACCAGCTGCAACACCACTGAGTTTTCAGCCATCATCAGGCTGGGATTGTGGTTATTTGTGCTGTAAAGTTGTTCATGGGAACTGACTCACTTTTGCAGCAAGTGCCTAGTGGCTATTGGAGGAACTGCAGTTTTTGGCACTTTGGTATATATATATATATATATATATATATATACTTGCCTACCAGTAATACACATGCTTCTGCAGGTGCAAACAATGCTGTCCTTCTCAGATCGGCACAAGTTTGTGGCTGAGGACTTAATTTGGTCTTGCTTGCGTTTCTTCTTTTGCAGGGTGCACGAGGTGCCAGGGGGGCAAGAGGGCCTACTGGGAAATCAGGAGAAAAGGTCAGTTGACCATATTGTCAGCCAACAGTAATACCCAGTCACCATTAGCTGTGTTTTTATATTTTTATCCACTACTGCCCCTGGGTTCTTCTTCTGTCTTGTGTTTTTATAGGGTGCATCAGGACATGATGGCCCGCCCGGACCTCCTGGAGAAAGGGTAAGAAAAACACTGTTGATATATAATCTTGACGTATCCATAGATTTTGCTGTTTATAGGCTGGTTTCTGTTTTTTAGGGACCTCAAGGGCTGCAGGGAATGAATGGAGAGCCTGGACCTAAAGGAGCAGTTGTGAGTGCAGTACAGCGGGATGCACACACATTCACAAAATTGCACACACAGTAATGGGAAAACGAAAGTTTGCAGTCCCGTGAAAAAGTACACTTTTAGCAGCAATGATTTAAAGTAATAATTTTCTGCATGACTTTATCAGTCCTCAAATCATTGTGGAGGAATTTTGTCCCGCTGTTTTTTACGACATTGCTTCAGTTCACTGAGGTTTGCAGTTATTCATTCATGCTCAGCTCTCTAAACGTCCCGTCACAGCATTTCAGTCAGGTTGAAATCTGGACTTTGACTGGACCGTTGTAGCACCTTCACTCTTTTCTTTTTCAGCCATTCTGTTATAGATTTGCTCCTGAGCTTGGGATCATTGTCAAGCACAATGACAATGTTGCAGGACATAATTTCAGCCAGGCTTTAGCTGTCTGACAGACGGCCTCACATTTGACTCTAGAATACTTTGGTATACAGAGGAATTCATGATTGACTCAATGACTGAAGGGTGTGCACAGTTCCCAAATCATCACCCCTCCACCACTGTGGTTGACAGTTGGTATGAGGTGTTTGTGCTGATATGCTGTGTTTGATTTTCTCCAAACACGGTGCTGTGCGTTATAGTCAAACAGCTCCACTTTGGTCTCATTTGTCCAAAGGATATTGGTCCAGAGGTCTTGGGGTTTGTTCACGTGCAGCCTTGCAAACCTAAGGCATGCAGCCATGTTCTTTTTAGAGAGAAGACACTTTCCCGTGCAACTAAACAAACCATACTTGAGCTATATGTAACAGATTCGTTGTAAATATGTTGTAAAAATAAGCCAGGTTAGGAAGAAACCAAGTTTAAATCCAGTATGGAAAGCCAGCTCTCAAAGATGCAGTTTGTATAAAGGTGCCAAGCCTTGGCTAAAAGATGAGTTTATTTGGTTTTCTGCAGTTTTAAAACATTACCAGGTCCATGAGCTATTGTTTCAAAGGTTGAGGGTAAAATATTTTTTGCTGCCTCATGTTTAATTTCCTGAGCTTTTGCTCATTTCTCACCTTGGCCTCAACAAGTGTCTGTTTGTAGGGTCCTGCTGGTAAAGATGGGCTTCCAGGTCACCCAGGTCAAAGAGGAGAGCCGGTGAGTGAAGTCATAGCTCATCATTTGAAGACATTTTTTTGAAGAAATCTTTGCCTCCCCACACACAAACACACACCGGAACATGCTTTATAGCCATCTTTTTTATATTACAGGGATTCCAAGGGAAGACAGGACCCCCGGGACCCTCAGGTGTGGTGGGGCCCCAGGTAGGCACAGCCGTGTGAATCATTACTGCATATCTTCCTCTTATTGTACTTAATGTTTTCATTATTTATTGTTATTTGTTATTCACTCAGTAACTTGTTTCAGGGCAAATCGGGAGAGTCCGGCCCGTCAGGGGACCGAGGTCACCCAGGAGCACCAGGTGTGCCTGGAGAGCATGGTTTACCTGGGACTGCTGGAAAGGAAGGTGGAAAGGTCAGTCCACATTTTCAGGTCACAGTGTAAATGCTGTATGATAGAAACATCATTTGTGCTTCAGTTTGGCTATGCTTTTATTTCTTCTCAGGGGGACCCAGGTTTACCTGGGACACCTGGGAAGAATGGCCCCCCAGGAATGAAAGGATTCAGAGGGAGTAGAGGAGCCCCAGGAGTTATGGTAACACACACACACACACACACACACACACACACACACACACACACACACACACACACACACACACACACACA
>JAVDPK010001933.1:458134-483202 GCA_034780415.1 Cichlasoma orientale
ACACACACACACACACACACACACACACACACACACACACACACACACACACACACACACATTAGAATTTAGTACTTGATTTCTTAAGATTAGGAATAATATAAGCTATAAATTCAAAATGATGTGTAATATTTCCAGGGACCTCCTGGTCTGAAAGGAGGATCGGGACCTCATGGAGCCTCAGGTGCCATAGTGAGTTATAGTAAATAGTCTTCAGCATGCCTTCTATTTTCCTGTCTGCAGGATACATATAAAGTGAAATATTTCACACCTTTTAACCATTTCTGTTGGACTGTGATCAGGTGATGGCCATTGCAAAAATTCACTACAATATATAACAAAAAAACCCCCACATTTCATGGCATTTTATAAAGCATATTTCATGGTGTCTTTAATAAAGTAAGACATTACACAATGGAGATAAACCACTTGAAGGATCTTAAATACAAATATATGGAAAAATTGCAAACTGCCCACAACTGAGCAATCACATTAGTTCTGGCAGGTCTCAGAGTCAAGCTTAGTCAGCAATCCCAGCAGCTCCTAATGCCAGCCCACATCAGCTAATGGCTCAACTGTTACCCTTCTTGGCTTCCCACTGGGAAATCACACTTGTGGCACACTATTTAAGCTGATAGATACAGCCGCTACTGCCTGTGCAAGCCACTTTGTAACCCCCCCTTTACCCTTGCTTCTCTATTTCTTGCTATTTCTGACTTAATCAAAGTAATGTCCACTGTCAGTGCCTGCTCTCTTCTGTCAGTGCTTTTTGCTCTCCTGCTTTTTGGCAGAAGTCCCAGAACATACTGCTAAACATAATTTGCTGCAGATGGATAGAACAATCTGGTCTTGACTAAAGTGGTCCTGAGAGAAATGGTGACTGCATGACAAATATTCTACTCTCCCTATGAAAAGCCAATCACCTTCTTTAAAAACAGCCAAACCAGAAAACATCAAGTCATTCGTGCTGTTGCCCTAGCAAGCACAGTCTGCAGCTCCCATGGGCGTGTGTAGGTGAAGTATAACCTGTAAAAAGGATTTTTTTAAACAGTATTTGACTGGGGATTCTATACATTTAGTTTTTATGTACTTAAAAAACTACAATTATGGCTTAAAAGTACCTGGGACATTACCTAGGTGCCTTTCAAATGCATTTATTGCCACAGACCTTTTTTTTAAACATTCAAGGGTCAACATGCTGTGCTTGCTGTTTCTAGGGGCCAACAGGTGAGAGAGGCCCTCCAGGACCAGCTGGTGCCATTGGACAGCCTGGTAGGGCCGGATCAATTGGTGGACCTGGACCAATGGGAGAGAAGGGGGAGCCTGTAATTACATCTAGGACATATTCTGTGTTCTTTAATTATTTTTGCCCATTAATTTATTTTCAGTGATGGTAGAAAAAGCATCAAAGTAATCTGCCTTCGGTTGGATTATTATTTACTGTTTGTTGATGTGGTTTGTATTCAATAACATTTATTAAATGTAATTGTGTCCCAGGGAGAGAAAGGTCCGATCGGACCAGCAGGTCAGGATGGGGATCAGGGACCTGTGGGGATGCCTGGTGCTATGGGCCCTGCAGGACCTCCAGGAGATGACGGGGATAAGGTAAACCATACGTACCTGTGAGCCACAGAGGAAGACTGAGTATGTGTTTGTACTGTTATAAGTTGCGTCCTCTGTATTTGTGGGTCCACAGGGAGAGCAGGGGAAACCTGGGCAGAAGGGCAGCAAAGGAGACAAAGGGGAAGGAGTGAGTCTGGAGCCGCAGAAGTACATCAACATAGACTGCACTCAGTCACGCAAACAAACATGATTATAAATGTTGGTCTCTTTGGCTTTCCCTCTCTCCTCACAGGGGCCCCCAGGTCCTACTGGCCCTCAGGGGCCAATAGGTCAGCCAGGACTTCCAGTGAGTTTGCTTCCCGCTTTGTTTTTTTTTATCTTTGCTCAGTGTACTGAAAACTGAGATGTCTCAGATTACACTGTGGACGTTGTTTCTTCAGCTTTTCCTTTTTGTTTTTTATTATTTACTGTGATGTGTGTTCCGTGATGAAATTGTAGTGTATTTTACAGCTAGTAGGGGTACCAAAAGTCCAACATATAAATAATTTACCCATCAAATCATTACCTTCATAAATTATTTCCTGGTCGTACTTTGCACTGATACTTCACGGTGTCTCGTCTCTCCCAGTCAGCAAGGTTACATTGCTGTTAGGGAGTTAAAGACATTTCTCACTCTCCCCTGCGTACCAGGGTCTGGATGGTGTGCCAGGTCCTCGAGGCCAACAGGGCATGTATGGCCCCAAAGGAGATGAAGGTCTCCGGGGCTTCAAGGGCTCTACAGGACCAAGAGGATTACAGGTGAGACTCGTATTTTGTAAAGGTGCAGACTGTTGAGGAGATAAAACAATGAACTCTGCACTCTCATCATCGCATTCTGTATGTTTCTCAAGGGCATGCCTGGCTTACCAGGAGAAAAAGGCGAGAGTGGACATGTGGGACTGATGGTGAGCTCATAAGCTGTTTTAAAAATCTGCCCCCCCTCCCCTCCCCTTCTATAATCAATAAACTCATTTCTTTCTCCTTACATGATTTAGGGTCCACCGGGACAACAAGGATCTACTGGTTCTCAAGGACCTATCGGGGGGCAGGTAACTCTCACAGAGAAATTTATGGATCATTATTTAGTCAAGTGCTTGTTTTTTGTTTTTGATGAAATTAAACAGTCTCCGTGGTGAACAGGGGCCGCCTGGTCGTCATGGGATGATCGGACAGCCGGGCGTTGTTGGGGAGAAGGTAAAGAAAATGATTTTTTGAAAATCCTTTTTGATATTTACACCCTTTCCAGATGATTGCGGCCTGTATTCTTCCACCTTATTCTTTCCCTCTTAGGGTGAGGATGGTGAGGCGGGTGACCCTGGACCAGTTGGTGTTTCAGGAAAGCCAGTGAGTTTGTTTGCCTTTATTGGAGGGCTTCAGAAGCACAATCAGTTTCTAGTACTATTTTTCCTTTTCCACACCCATCATAATCACTTACCCTGCTCTTTTTGTTATTTTAGGGCGCGAAAGGAGAGCAAGGGGAGAAGGGAGATACGGGTCTTCCAGGAACAGCTGGTCCTCCAGGAGCTAGGGGCACCCAAGGGGAGGATGGAGCCAAGGGCAATGCCGTGAGTGATATTCATACCAAAAAACCCTTTTGCTATTTAAAAGTGTTCATTGCTGTTATTCAACCCAAACCACACTAATACAATATGAACATCTTTGATTGTGCAATGAATTTTAATACAGGTTGTGGTACCTTAATATACTTCACTTACTATAGAAAAAGCAGTAAATATACTCTTACCAGCCACGCTGTTAGGTACACCTGTTCAATAGCTAGTTAACACACATCCAATCAGCCAATTACATGACAGGAACTCAGTGCATTTAGGCACAGAGACATGGTCCAGACAATCTGCTGAAGTTGATTTTTGAGTTTGTTTCCCCTGCCTGTTGTTACATCACTTTGTTCTCAAAGAACTGCAAGTCTCTATCAGATGACATAATGCTGTGAAACTGTCGGCATGCTTGGAAAAAGTATAACTTTGATTTAAAACGCCTTTTAAATCAATAGAAATATAAAAGATGGATGCAGCTTTAGGGTCTGAAAAGCGGAGCCAACGCAGGGAGTTGTCCCCTGCATTCTTTTTAGTGGCCAGCAGGGGGTGTCTCCTCTGGTTTCAGAAAGAGCTCCAGTTGTATAGGAATGTATGAGATGGGACCCTCGGCCTCCTTTATCTGCACAGCCAAACTCACTTCATCACATATGATTTGGAAAAGGTTCAGCTTGAGGCTTGATTGCGGGTGGTAACTTCAGTGGCTACATCCATCTTTTGTAGTGCTTGTTTAAACTTTAACTTCTAAATGTGTTTTATTGGATTTGACAGCTGACTAAACATGCAGATTTTATTTTCAATTGACAAATGAAAATAAATTCACTTAGACAGATGCTTCAAGAAAAGCACCCTGATTTGATCTAAGATAGCTTGGGTCCGCAATTAACTGTTAAATTTAATTCTGCATTTAAGCAACTATAACATTTTAAAATGGCTCACATAAAATGGGTTTATTTCTCTGATATAATGTAGCTAATATTTTCTGTCTCTATAGTACAGTACATGATTCACTTATGAAATACACTTTATGATGTACAACATAATCCTGTACCGGCGCCTCTCCCTCGCTCCGCACAGGGTCCTATAGGTCTGACTGGGGACCTTGGACAGCAGGGAGAGCCTGGACCCAACGTGAGTGCCTGCTCTTCGTGTTCTTCTTCCTCCTTCTCGTCTATCATCCACATTCTGTTTGATGCGTCCAATTTCCAGAACAAAGACTGACCAAAAAGAGCTTTCTTGGATAAAAAGACATTATTTTTTCATCTAAAGCGCTGCAATGTTTCATCTTTTTCGGTTGCACTGTGCTTGCAGTTTCCTGCAATTTAAATTCATTCAAACTAAAATGTTAAAAATTTACAAGCACCCGTGGAGAGGGAGATGTGGAATAAACCAAACTTTGCAATTACATCTAAGCTAAATTTGAAAACACCAAGCAAATATATATTTTACATGATTTTGGGAGGAACAGAGGTCCTTATGTGCTCGTTTAAGAACTGGTGTATCTCCACTGGAAACTGTAGTACTTAAAATCATCATCATGCAACATATTTGTTGTTGTTGTTGTTGTTTTCTCAGCCAGTCCTCTTTCAAGTTAGTCTTTTTTCCATTTTATTGCTTTGAAAGCTGCTATGTGTTCCTCTGCCCTCAATTTTTGTTTCCCCATTAGGGTGTCGATGGCCTCCTAGGATCCAAAGGAGACACGGGAGACCCTGGAACACCTGTAAGCTGTGGACAGCTTTGTAATTCATAAATACCAAACATAATGACCGACCATCTAACCTCTTTCTTTAAATATCCCAGGGACCCCCAGGGGCACCAGGCGAACCTGGACCACCTGGACCTCCTGGGCGAAGAGTCAGTCTGTTTTTGTTACGATGTTCTATTTTCTGCAGTCAGAAACCTAAATTTCTACTTACTGTTAAAGCTGAAGATTAAGAGTTCTTCTGCTGTTGGGCAGAAGTTGAGAGTATTTTTTTTCCTAATGCATTCTCACTGTGTGTATGTGTGTGTGCGTTTGTGCATGATTGCACCTGGATGACAGATTCAGGTTAAAATGTTTTAAAATGTTGTTCTTCAGGGCCACATGGGGAAACTAGGAAAGGGAGGAAATGCAGGCCTGAAAGGAGCGAAGGTGAGAGTTTGAAACAAGGCTTTCAATAATAACTTCTAAATACTCGCAGCGACTGAAAACCGACTTTCTTCCTGTCACTGCAGGGTACTCCTGGATTGGAGGGTCCCATTGGGAAGACGGGCCCTGTGGGTGCCCAGGGGCATCCTGGCAAGCCTGGTCCCCAGGGTCTGAGAGGGATCCCCGGGCCTGCAGTGAGTTAATTAAAGCACAGAATGAAAGCGTAAAGCCAGAAATATATGAAGGTTCATTCATTTCTGTGTCTTTCAGGGGGAGCAGGGTTTAAATGGACCACCAGGCCAGACAGGACCACCAGGTCCCATGGTAAGATGACCCATCAGATAGCAAATCTGACACAAAATCAGGTTTCTGAATTGTATTGAAACCACAGTTTGATGTTTTTGCAAAACAGATTTTATTCTAGGCAATAGTTAAACGAGAAGAATAAGTGGACTCGTGTATCTGTGTAGTAAAACCTTTAGCTCAGCTTTGCATGAAAGCCTGTTGAGAAGGTGAGACAGCTAGAGCCACTCTGTCTAAAGGTAAAAACAACCAACAAAAAAAATCTTTCAGCATGCTGTTACCTCCTTTAATAGCAAGTTATGTTTTGATTTATTTAACCAATTACAAAAACTGACAAGCTGTGGCTAGGCCTAGTGTTAATTAGTTCGATTTATATGTGTAGGAAAGCAGATTTTGTTCCCTTTGAGCCGTATATTTGGCAAAAAGATAAGATTTTCTATCCTTTGGGAATAAATTACATTTCCCTGAGGAGAAAAAATAAGATTTTATTTTAATGGCTATTTTTTTTTTGTGTGTGTGTGGAGGACGACCTTATATGTACCACTCATGTGTCTGTCTGTCATCGTCACTTCATCTCCTCAGGGTCCACCAGGTATACTAGGACTGAAGGGAGACCCCGGCAAGAAGGGAGACAAGGTGCGTTCATACTGCACTCACAAACACTCACATTGGCCTTGACTGTGACTTTTCTCTGACCTCATTCATGATATCTTTGTAGGGTCATGGTGGTGTAATAGGTCTGATAGGGCCACCAGGAGACATTGGAGAGAAGGGTGACAGAGGTCTTCCTGGAAACCAGGGACTACCGGGTCCTAAAGGAGATGAGGTGCTTAAGATGACACTCACACTCCAACCATGCAAACAATACAAAGTGTGCAGAGGTGTGTCATGTTGTCGTGAAAGCACAACATCAAATCACAGAGCTACCTAAAGGGTGCTGTCACAGTTTTAGGTTCATGATGACATGCAAAGGATAAAGTTGGCTAATTTTAGTGTGAAGAAGGTACATTTTAGGCCCCTGAAGGTTCTTATCTATATCATCATGTCATGATGTTACCTAACAACTACTTACCAATGGGATAAAATGACATTTTTTTTTATTATTTATGCACCTATAACACCTTAAAAAAGCATTGTATCATTTTAATTTCATGACAATATCATCTAATCTAGGAAATATTACATTAAATCTTTGACACATTAACTTATGAAGTCAAGTCTACTGTATTTAGAGAGTATGCCAAAGGTTTAATGTCAGATAAATAATTGTATAATTGTACTTAAGGTAATGAGATTTTGAGCCATGTGAATTAGTGAAACTTGCAGCACGTCCTTCCAGAACCGTGTTTTATTATATAATTAAGGGGGTGGAATGTGTCTGGGTGACGAATGTAGCAGTACATTATTTTTTATTACTATAAAAATACAATGACTGTCATATTCATTTTCTTAACTATAATCTAACAACATCTACCACCCCTATTTTGTTTTTTTAGTTTTCTCTGTGTGATTAAATATATCAGTTTGTCAGCAGCACAAAGAGATCACACAATAATGCAGTATGGGCATGTGTTAGTAAACACTAACTGATGTTCTATTGCTGGAATTTATTTGGGATGTATTTGAATCTTATAGTTGATCTGTTTGATGTTATGAAGCTGAATCAAGGTGTGACCTCATTTGAGTGATACAGACATCAATCAAGCAAAAAGAGGTGTTTAAAGAGAGAAATCTTTTTTATTCTTGTATGAAATATGATTCATTTGCAGTTCTTCACACTGTTTAACGAGAGGAGCTTTTTTAGGGGGTATTTGGATGATGACAGGTTATTCAGTTCAGATATAAAATATGGTGTCATTCTAACAACTAATCCCTTGTAGAAGTGATCTACTGACTCTGTTCACCTCACTGTTTAATATCAGGGCCCAGTTGGTCCATCAGGTCCTGCTGGTCCTCCTGGTCCTACGGGTCTGTCTGTGAGTATACGGGATCATTTTAATACATGACCTATAAATATACAACACAGCGTTGGGGGTTTCTGGAACAGTGTTCATTCTGCATTTGTGTTTCTCCTCTTTCGCTCTCACAGGGTGTGATTGGTCTAAAGGGCTCTAAAGGAAACCAGGTAACTCATCATTTCACTGGACTGAATATATACTGTATATATAGAGTGTTATATTATGCTATAATTACTCATCACGAATATCCAAAAACTGATCATTTTGCTTTTTATTTAGGGTCCAATTGGTCCCAGAGGAGACACTGGGCCAGTAGGACCTCCAGGAGCCCCGGTGAGTAAAATTTAATGCATTAACCTTATGAACTTTGTTTACTTTTCCATTGAGCTGTGTGCATCTTGACTCTGTTTTTGTCTCTTCATCTACTCTCCTCTCAGGGACTGCCAGCAGCTGGGGTGGCCCCTCTGCCACAGCGAGGGAGAAGAAGGAGAACTCACGCCTGGGTGGATGGTGCTGCACTTGAAAATGAAGAAGTTGAGGAGGAGGAGGAGGAGGAGGAGAAGGCCATAGATAGAGGAGAGGAAGAAGAAATGATGCAAGGGGACCAGGCAGAGCAGGACAGCCAGATGAAGGAGAAGAAGGGCCAAGGCATGGAGGAGGTGTTTGCATCTCTGTCCTCTATGAAAGTGGAAGTAGAAGGTCTGCGTACCCCACAAGGGACATACCACAGCCCTGCCCGCACCTGCAAAGAGCTCTGGCTGCTCCACCCAGATCTCCCCAATGGTACTTCATCAGTTTATGTTCTTGGCCATCTGTTGAGCACAGCTGTCTGCCTGGCCTCGGCCCCTCTGAGCTCCTCTTTTTGTCTCTCTATCCAGGCGAATACTGGATAGATCCCAACCAGGGTTGCCACAGAGACTCCTTCAAGGTGTTTTGCAACTTCACTGCACAGGGAGAGACGTGTCTGCACCCTGACAAGAAGTTCCAGTCGGTTAGTTTACATAAATAACACACCGAGCTATTTTTGAAGCAATGCGATTAATGCTCAAAGCAAACAGGGAACCGTATCGAACGCTGAATGATGTAAACATAATTTAGTCATCATCAGTTTGCTGACTCTGTGAATTCGGGGATGATTATTTTGTTTGTCTGTCGTCAGGTAAAATTAGCATCCTGGAAAGGGGAAAAGCCTGGCAGATGGTACAGTGAATTCAGGAAAGGAAAACAGGTACAGTTTGATCACTACTGCATGTATTTTTGTGCTTCACACATGTGGATGAACGCTAGTTACAAACCTTTAAAGTAAACTCTGAATTTTATGAAATAGTTTTAAAGCAAAGGCACTTAAGGCCAGATTTACTAACAGTCTGTGCCAGCACAAAATCCTATTTTTTGGCATTAAAAAGCTACCGTCGGTATTAAAGAGGCACAGTGTCAGTTTGTAGCTGAAAGGTATTTTTGTGGCTGGCTTTACTGCATAAGTTTTTGTAGGGGTTTCCCTTCTGAAGCGTGCAATTTTGGGAGGGTAACATTGAAATGACTCACACAAACATGATTTATTAAAGTTCGCAACACCACATTGAGCTAAATTTAATGCCAAAATAAAGCGCGTCTTATTTTAGCACCTGATCTGGTTGTGATAGTCTCATCCAGGAGAGTTGATTTATTTGTAATAACAGGGAGAGAACAAGTTAGTTATAAGAATGAGGGAGGCAGATGCCCTAAAGCTGTGAGCCCGGTGCCAAAGCTTTGGCTGTGTAACTCTTCACTGAGTCCTCACCCTGCATGTTTAGACCCGAGCCACACATATTTCTGGTTCTCGGTAATCCTGGTATTTTTATCAAACAACCCAACTTGATCTGAGGTTAACGCAGTGTCGGGGGGGGGGGGGGGTTAAAACACAGAGGCAGACCACCATTCACACTCACATTCACACCTATGGCCAATAACCTGACCCATGCATGTCTTCCCACTGTGGGAGGAAGTAGAAGTAGAAGTCATGCAAGCACAGGGAGAACATGCAAACCCCACACAGAGAGACCTTCTTGCAGTGCAGGAACATTGTTAACCGTGCTGCAAATTAAGTACCTGCAGCCTCACAGTGGAGAAAGGTTTATAAGAACTGATAGCTTGTAATATTTTGCAATTGTGGCATCATGTTATTTTGCCCAACCTAGTAAATCTGGCCCGAAGTGTCTTACAGTTTTTATGAGTAATACCAAACCATCTGAATTTAGACTTTGGCAGCAATCGTATCAGTGATGCGTACACCAGGAAATGTTTCACTGACTAAAGGCCAGTTCATGCATTCTGCATGTGTGCAAGCTTCAGAGCGCTGCACATTTCATCATAAGCCCAAATCTGTGAGGGTGGATGAATACTCCTCTGCAGACTTGCAGCCCAAAGTGTGTGATTGTGTGGACTGTACACACTGCATGGGCCAGAAAAAAATAGATACTATTTTTTGAGGAGGGGATATGTGAAGAGATTTGTCATTATCCACAACCTCATAATTCAGCTTTAAAAGAGTAAAAAGGCACAGATGGCTTTAAACTCCTGCTGAGAAATAGTTCCAAATTCTCCAGAAATCCTGTGCCCATGTCCGCCCACTGTGCTTGAGATGGGGAGGAAAGATATTTCATAGCACTCGGCTCACCTAAGGAATCATAGTGTGGTGCAGCAAACCGATTTGTGACCAGCTGAAAAAAATCCTGAAACTTAAGACTCTTTAAAAGTCAAATCTAACCTTTCAGAAACATCCATGGGGGCCGTGTGTGTTTTCCGTTCGGATATGAGGGGCAGCGACCCTTTCAATAATAAAATATTTCTCCGTCTGTTTAGCAGACAGGTGCATAGCATTTGTAATATGAACCGCATTTATAGCCTGCGTGTGTTCACCTTGGCTGGCTGTTTTCATGGCCAAAACTGGCTCCATTAAAAGCTAATAAAGCCTGAATAGGTTTGCGTCCTTGATGGTCAACTGCAAAATAAGCATAATGCTTTAAAAATAATAGTTACTGCTTATCGCGTCATGTAAAAGAAAACAAAAGCCCAGCGGTTACCAGCAGAACAGGCAGCATGCTCTGCGAAAAAGAGTGGAAAGAGAGAGAGAGACTATTGAAACTCGACAGAGAATAAGTCTGCGGTCCGTGTTTGTTCCAGGATCTTACACCGTTAATGAGAAGAAAATTAAATACCCTCTTTTTTTTAAAAGTAGGTTTTTGTGAGAGAAGGTTCAGGTGAGAAAAAAGACTGAAAGTCTGTTGCTCCAGCAGTTGGACTGCTGTGGCCTGGAGGGACGCAGGTGCTGCGCCATTCTTAGCTTTACGACTTTAGAATTACACGTTTAGACGAACGCAGACTTGGAAAAACATGCTGTCAGAAAAAAAATAATTAATGGTCATGTGATCATGTTTTAAAAATAATATGGGATTAAAAAAAAAAAGCTAATTGGCATGATGACCCACCTTTGTGACGCCGAACTGTCTGATCAGGACGAATGAGCAGCATGGCTGTAGGAACGGCAAAGTTGGTTTGTCAGCCTGTTCAACACTTACAACTCGACAAATATTACATTTCTATGAAGGTTTATATAGCTATACATGTTCTCTAAGGATGAATCCTACTAACATGGGAATCACTGAGTTAAAATACCACCAGCATTTTAACCTTTCAGTGAAATGTCTTGAGCCTCGCACTTTGGATTTTTATTAGATTTGATACAGATGTACCCATGATCCCCAGAGGATGAAGTCTTTGGTGATTCTCATCATAAATTGCATTAACCTATCATAACCATCTGTTTCCTTAGGCTGGTACACACCAGTAGTTTACCAAAGAGTATACAAACCTTATTTTTTAGCGTTGAGGCTAACTGGATGGTGTCGTGATATGTGCTTTTTCACAGATTAATATTAATATTTTTTTTTTTGTATGCCAATAAAATTATACATGGGGCCAATAAAACCATGAGCCACTGACTTGGGGCTGTTGGGTTGGACACTGAATTATTATTAACATTAATTATTAACGTGTACACAATCAGAACGTCTGTTTTCTGCAACAGGAAACGTTGCATCAAAGCACAGGACAAACCTCAGTTCTGAGAAAGTTGATATGCTCGCTTTTCTTTATGTTCCTTTAAATTAAAGGCTTACAACCACACATTCATTCACTAGCACACTTAAACACACACACACACGCACACCAAATATACCTCATCCAGGAGACAGACAAAACTCTACTGATGTAAGAAAGCCTTCCAAGAAGACAGAGTAAAGGCTATTTTATTATATGCCTTAGTTTAGGTTGTATTTGACATTACTGTACTTGTGATTATTTATTTTTGCATTTAAGAAAATGGTTTCTTTAAAAAAAAAACTTTGAAAATGCTTAGTTTTTTTGTATTGCAATGTTGTATTCAGTTAAAACTGTTAAAATGTTGCAATTTCTAAAATGGAAACCAATGAGCAGTTCATTTGCTGTTTCTCTTTGAAATGTTTATTATTGCTCATAAAAAAGACAAAAGTATTTTTTATCTGATTATTCGATTAATAGATGGAATAACCGATAGAATACTTGATTACTAAAATAATCGATAGCTGCAGCCCTACTTGGTTGGCAACTTGTTGCTTGAACTTTGAGCCTAAGGGAGAAATTTCAGAGGCTAAAATAATGAAGCAAAAATAGGAAGTCCACTAGTCTGGTGTCAGCCCGAGTTGGTGACTCTTTCCTCCCATGTTAAAATGCTCGTGCTTACAGCAGTATTAAACATCTTTCTGTGTACTTCTTGTCTGCTTTTTTGGATATTGTATGATTTTAATGAGTCAGTGTGATCTTGGGGCTCCAGTTTTCCTACTCCGGGTCAGATGGCGTGTCAGTCCACATTGTCCAGTTGACCTTCCTGAAGCTGCTGAGTGCCACAGCCAAGCAGACCTTCACGTACCACTGCCTTAACTCCGCCGCCTGGCTGCACACCGCCACCTACAACCACGAATACGCACTGCGCTTCAGAGGCAGCGACGGGGAGGAGCTGACGCACGAGAACGCACATTACATCTCTGCACTATATGACGGGTGTCAGGTGAGTAACCCAGAGGATAACTTATTAATGAATTCTTTTATTTATTTGCTTTTTGACTGTCTTTGTCTGCTCCAGACACGCTCAGGGCAGGAGAGGACAGTTTTGGAATTTGACGCTCCGCTGTCCAACACGCTTCCCATCGTCGACGTAGCCGTGTCCGATTTTGGAAACAGGAACCAGAAATTTGGGTTCGAAGTTGGCCCGGTCTGTTACAGCGGTTAACCATGTCAGGGAGTAATTTAAAGGGACAAAGAGCCATGAACATTTTATTACGTGCAGGGAAAAAAAAAACTACATTCAAAACCCACATATTTATAAGTTGATATACCTACAACACTGTTCCTCCTTTTATACACACACTCGTTTGCCTACTCTGTCCTTCATTCACACATCCCGCTCATACATCCTCACTGTGGACTCATGCTGTTATCAAGTGAATTACATACACGTATTGATTGTTAACAACCCCTCAGCGACACTCATTTTTTCCCCGTTTTCTTTTTGAAGGAGTAAGTGGTGCTCTCACAAGTTTCATTCGTGTCCTTCTGTTCATACAAATATTGATTTATGCACTCAAATCCCATCCATACGTAGTCATGCAGAAACATGCTGCCATCTGAAAACTGTAGAGCATTCTGCAACATTTATTCGCCATGTTTTTCAGCATTGTCATCAAACCTCAATTTGTTGTGTTATTTTTGTCCATTGTTGTAATTTTGTTGTCATACCAATCTGTTATGTGATGTATATTGGAGTGTAATTCATCATGGTGCTATTATGTAGCTCCTTCTGGAGTACATTTTTTTAAAATGGGAACTGGGGCAGTGCATTTTTTTTTTTTTTTTTAACATTGTGAAGCCATGTTTTGTATTTTTTTCTGCTTGACAAACTGTGGTGTGTGATTGCCTCAAGATCTTTCTATGCATATATGTGTGGGGAAGTGATTGATTAACATATTTTAATAAAAGTACATGATGTACATTTAAGTTAATACGATAAAATTTTGTTTTATTGAATGCGTTTGCTTAACAAAGCCAATTTCAGGAGCAGCTTTCCAACTAGAAAGTAACTCTTAGGTATACTCGCTTTAGGTCTGGTTAGTCTCCTGCTTTGGTCTGCAGAGAAATATTGCAACATTTACTAGATATACAGACAAGATACACTATATAAAGTATTCACTCATCCATCCAAATCATTGAATTCAGGTGTTCCAATCAGTTCCATGGCCACAGGTGTATAAACCAAGCACCTAGGCATGCAGACTGCTTCTACAAACATTTGCGAAAGAATGGGTCGCTCTCAGGAGCTCAGTGAATTCCAGCATGTGACCATGATAGGATGCCACCTGTGCAACAAGTCCAGTTGTGAAGTTTCCTCGCTACTAAATATTCCACAGACAGCTGTTAGTGGTATTATAACAAAGTGGAAGCTCAGCCATTAAGTGGTAGGGCATGTAAAATCACAGAGTGGGGTCAGCAGATGCTGAGGTGCAAAGCGCACAGAGGTCACCAACTTTCTGCAGAGTCAATCACTACAGACCTCCAAACTTCATGTGGCCTTCAGATTAGCTCAAGAACAGTGCGTAGGGAGCTTCAAGGAATGGGCTTCCATGGTCGAGCAGCTGCATCCAAGCCTTACATCACCAAGTGCAATGCAAAGTGTCTGATGCTGCCACGCCACGGATGAGCAAGTCCTGACCTCAACCCGATAGAACACCTTTGGGATGAATTAGAGCGGAGACTGTGAGCCAGGCCTTCTCGTCTAACATCAGTGTCTGAACTCACAAATGTGCTTCTGGAAGAATGATCAAAAATTCCCATAAACACTCCTAAACCTTGTAGAAGCCTTCCCAGAAGAATTGAAGCTGTTATATCTGCAAAGGGTGGGCCGACATCATATTAAACACTATGGATTAAAAATGGGATGTCACTCAAGTTCATATGCGTGTGAAGGCAGACGAGTGAATACTTTTGGCAATATAGTGTAATTCTGCACTAAAATTCATGGTTCGCTATAAGGAACTAATTAATATTTCATTTAAACTAATTCACACTTGTGGACTAGACTAAAGGGGAGAAAATCTTTTAAAAATCTATTAAAAACTGGTAATCACATCACTCAATAATCAAATTGTGTTTGAAATGTAGCTGAAAAAATGTGAAATGTGTACTTCGTGCCATCTATAGTGTTGCGCGCGCACACACACACACATACACACACACACACACACACACACACACACACACACACACACACTGTTGCACACACAGATTAGTTTGCAGGGTCTGCTAACATGAGCAGTGCTAGCACCAGTAGTCCACAGGTGTGTGGATGTTAACCTGCAAGTGGTTATGAATCCTTCAGCTGCATGAACATCTGCTAGTTTATTCTGACACCTCCAACATACAACCGCTCATTTTTTTTTAGATAAAAGTACTGCAGAACTGTGGAAGTTAGCATAGCTGACAACCACTTACATTCATTTACAGCTTCCTGTCAGAGAGAGTGGCATTGCCACTGTGACGGCTGGAGCCCCAGTTAGTGATGGTGTATACTGCAATATATCTTTAACCCAACAGGTGACTGCTGGGCTGCACGCCACTAAAGTAAGAATAATTTGTTCAACTGGCTAATATTTCTGATGCAGACTAGCAAGAGCAGCAACCTTTAAACATCCTGTGACTATGAAATGAAAACCACTCATAATATGGCATTTTGACATTTCCTCCAGTACCACCGTAACAGTAGGCTTCAAGAAAATGCAGAAGTGCCTCAAACGTACATTCTTCATTGCTGTTTCAGTCAGATCCCTCGCTCTGTCAAAAGGCCAAGATGGCAACAGTGAAAAGTATATATATATATGGCCTGAGATTTATTTAATTGGCTAAACATCTAGTTAACATAACCTGCGGGCAACAGGTTCACATAAAAAGAAGACACACTTTCTTGTAGTGATTAAGTAGTACCACAAAGCTGAAAAGAAAAATGTTGTGGCCAGGCTGATTCTACTGTAGAAACAGGTACTGCTTGAGATGGAGGTTAATGCTACAAGTCTGACTATAAAACTACGCTGAAAGTAACGCGACGGCATGTCAGTGTAACAAGCAGAGGTTTGAGCCCCCCTTATTCTGAAAGGTCGCCGTGTAGGCTGGTGTGTAGCTGTTCGGTTAAATGTTAAACCTTTGTTAACTGTATTCCAGTGAGGTTAACATGTTTGAAATGCCATTATGTCAAATATGAAATGAATAGCCAATTATATTTTGAAGTTGTCAGCACTGGTTTAAATCAAGGCGTGATTGGCTTTATGTCAGCAGCATTCAAAACCTTTTATTGGAAATAACGATTAAAAATAAACCCTCATTTTTTTGACTTGAACATCTGAGTGAAAGATGATTCTTGAATTTCTGGCGGGGGCCAGTTGTCTGGTTGGCATGTAATCAAGCTTGTCATTAATTTCCACAGTCATGCAAAACTGGCGTAATGAAGGTGTGTGTAAGGTGTGTGTATGACTATTTTCTATTGGGTGTATACTGCAGGCCGAGCATGTGTCCTTCATAGTTCTCTCTCGCCACCAAAGTCTTCCTCCCTTTGCCCTGTTATCTGCTATTCTCTCTCTGCCTGCAGTGCTGTCTTGACATCTGCATTACAATCATGCTGAAACTTTAATGAGGGGAACCAAGCGAACCTCAAGCTCATTCAAGAGTATTTAACGGCTAATTTTCAGCAGTGAAATATGCATGGTGTGACACGAAAGTCACCTACATTGTGTTTTAAGCCAGAGTGGCAGATCCAGCCCAACCTTTCACATGGAAGGCATCCAGCACAAATTAATACTTTATTCCCATTCACTTTGTGTCCTGAGGATAGATGTCACTGTCCAGAGAGAAAGCAAAGCCAAGGAAAGGAAGTTTTTCCTCTTTTTCTTATTTGTTTTAAGCCACCTGAGGTGTGATAGCAGACAGTGGGAAAATGTGCAGGCGTTTATCAGACTATATGCTGGCATTTACCAACATCATGAAGATTAGCCGATGCGGACGTACCTAAAAAGCTGCATTCTGTCTGAATGCCACCAGATGGCGATGGCTGTGGTTTCAAAAAGACTTGTGGTCCCACTGAAGTCTTAAAAAACAGACCTCTGTAAACACATTTTGGGTCATATTGGATAAAACATTAAGTCTGTTTTGTAAATCTTGGTCATACAACATTTTAAAACGATCACAGTAGCTACATCCATCTTTTATACGATCTGCTTGAAACACAACATATTTTTCAATGTATAAAATAATAATTACTTTTGCATTAAACTATGTTTTCTTTTCCTTATTTCAGACGTCCTTCAAAGCTTTAAAACCAAACCACAATATAGTCTAATAAAACCTGCTTTAAAAAATCTTTAAGAACACTTTTAAACTTGTTTGAATTGTATTAATTTTTTTAATTAAAAATAAAATATTAAATATAATATTGGGATGCAACCTATATTTTTCTGCTGTTTTGTCTTGAAGTATAAACCTGTCAACTAAATTTCATTCACTTCTTTGTGTTTTATCAGTCTTTTATTCAGGCTGATATTGAGCCTCAGTGCATTCTGGGCTGTGGCCGTAGTAAATTTATTCAGTCTACGGTAGTGGCTGAAATACATGGATAATATGAGCTGGCACGAACTTCTCCTTACATACACTTATTTATACTTTGAATGCACAGTTCCTACTTAGTTTTATTCTGTTCTTTATTCCGATATTCCACAGCCTATCAGATGTGGGCTGTGGACTTTCCTCAGCTACAATCAGGGGCTTTAAGAGAAAAGTAACACTTTTTAGTCACAAATTATTGTTCTACTCTGATAAATTAATGCCGTCTATTATGTTATAAATGTGTAACTCTTATATGTGTCAACTGGAGGCGGCACAACAGCACCTCTGGTACCCATACTGTTGCAAATAGGTATAATAATCAGACAGTAATTTTTATTATTGATGAGCAGGCTGAGTACAACCCTAGCTGTCAGTACTTTTTATCATTTATTGTTATATGAGTCAAAAAGATGACCTTTCCCCCCAATTTTGAATGCAGAATTTGGGGATTTTTTAAAAATTGTTGCATGGATATTAATTTAAGATTCCAAGCCTCTCTCCAAACTGTAATAGAAAAACTTAAGTGGATTATTTTCTCGAGTTCTAGAGAGTAACTTTATGATACAAGCAGTTCAATCTCACATGCAATCTGTTACTCACAAGTGCACCCACACACCAATTAACTGTATATTCACTGCCCGCATTAACCGACAAATAATCATCCTTTTCACCAACTCCTCCTTCCCTACGCCTCCTCTCTAATCTCCCTCAAAGACAGTTTCTGTCTCCAGTCAGCTCCTGAGCGGCTCTCCTCAGCAAGCAGCCAACACCAGCACTGTGTTCTTCTTCCACAGCCCGAGGGGATTCAGTCACTCCAAACTAGTCAAATTAGTCATAACCTCGAGGCTAAACACAGAAGGTGTACAGTACCTGACACGGTTCTTTTCTTTTTTTTTCATGTCTACTGTGTGTCAAAGCTGGGTCAAGACTAGGAATACCAGAGGGAGAGAAAAGGACAGTGATGAGTCCACCTGAAGCCCTGTGGGTGCTGCTGTTACTGTTCACTGTCAGCTCGTGTAAGGTAAGAAGACTCCACGTCCCCAACTTACACTTTCTTTGTGTCAAACAAGCTGAAATTTAAAGTTTTTCACTTTTACAGTGGTTTCTTAGCCAGAGTTAAGCTTAATTATTTTTCCCCCTGGTATCTGCTGCACACACCACAAAAAGTTGACTAAATACCCACAGAGCATGCATTTATTTGGGAGGGACACATATTTATAAGTCACCAGGAGCAGGACTTGTCTGGCTTTCATCCCAAAGCCTTCTGAGTATTTTCTAAAGGAAATGTACCCAAAGAAATAAAATGCTTCGTAGAGCCACAGCATAGAACGTATTAGGTAAATACATTTGCTCCCAGTTCCTTCCCAAATCAATTTTTTATAGATTTATAGACATCACTATCATCTGCATTTTATTTTGTATTTTTTTTATTATGTTAATTGTTGTGAGTTTTCTTCTTGGTATCTTTTGTTCTGTGTTGCGCTGAGAAACTTTGTTCCCTTTGCTCGATGGAAACGAAAGCGATGATTAGTTTGTAAAAATGCAGAGAGGCAGCTACCTGAGTCAGTGACCATAAACACCCTGAAGGTGTTTTACACCACTCACTTGTCATGTTGGCTCTGTTGTGCCCCTCCTCCTCCTCGTGACTGTGTAACCTTAAGTGCAGCTGATTGAAATATTCATGTTCGGAGTTCAGAGTATTTGCTGAAGGACATTTTATGTATAATCCATGTGTATCCTGCAGGCTCTTTACTGAGAGGGGAAAAAACAATGAGCATGTTACTGCTGATGAGAACAAAGGCACTATGAAATATTTAGTGTTGGTTAGTTAAATTGTTGACACATAATTGCTCAAGGCACGAAACAGGGAACAGCCGTGTCCTTCTATAGCTGCTGATGTTGTTACAGGACTGCTACATTAGAACCGCTGCACACATCATTTGTATCCCGTATTCTGTTTAGCATCGTGGATATCCTTTTAAACAGCTCAAAAACATTGCTTTATAACTTGATATGTCAGTATTGTCCTATTTTAATTAGACTGGACTTTGAGCTAATTACAAATTGTAAATGTTCATTGCAGAAAATTGTATATTTCTTGTTTGGCATATCAGAGAATTCAGCTGTAAAATACAGTTAGTAATCTTGAGCCTCTGTGTCAGTGATTAGTGTTGAGGTCTATTTGACAACATTTGTGTTTGATCATTGTATTACATTTTGGTACACAAAATGAATGTACAGTATATTTAAGCTATTTTTAGTTCTTTTGAGTTTTCTTAAGCTTTTTTGTGCATAATTTGTACTCTTCATCAAGAATTACCACTTAAATGCTGTCCTATTAGGTATTGGATTTCAAAGAGGTCAGATATGCAGAGGTCACAGGATCTCCTCCTAGATCTGGACCAGTGCATGACGGAGCTCCTGGACAGTCTGAGGCGCAACCTGGCAGTGCTGGATAGACCCAAACATAATGTCCCAGGTGTACGAGTACGAGTATTTGTATTAGCTTTAGGTCAGGCGAGTTTGGGGGGCAGTCAATGGTATCAATTCCTTCATCCTCCATGAACTGCCTGCAAACTTTCACTACATGAGGCCGGGCATTGTTGTGCACCAGGAGAAACCCAGGACCCACTGTACCAGTGTAGGGTCTTACAATGGGTCCAGTAATTTCATCCTGGCAGTCAGAGTTTCATTGCCTAGCCTGTAGAGGTCTGCGAGTCCCTCCATGGATCTGCCCATCCACACCATCACTGACCCACCACCAAACTGGTCATACTGAACAATGTTACAGGCAGCATAACGTTCTCCACGGCTTCTTCAGACCCATTCACGTCAGTCACATGTGCTCATCTGTGTAAAACACAGGGTGCCAGTGGTTGACCTGCCAATTCTGGTATTCTATGGCAAATGCCAGTCGGGCTCCAGGGTGCCGGGCATTAAGCACAGGACCCACTAGAGGACATTGGGCCCTCAGGCCACCCTCATGAAGTCTGTTTCTGATTGTTTGGTGAGAGACATTCACCTCAGAGGCTGCTGGAGGTCATTTTGTAGCTCTGGCAGTGCTCATCCTGTTCCTGCTTGCACAAAGGAGCAGATACCGGTCCTGCTGATGGGTTAAGGACCTTCTACATCCCTGTCCAGCTCTCCTAGAGTAACTTCCTGTCTCCTGGAATCTCCTCCATGTTCTTGAGACTGTGCTGGGAGACACAACAAACTTTCTGGCAATGGCACGTATTGATGTTCCATCCTGGAGGAGTTGGACTACCTGTAGAGTCCAGGTATCACCTCATGTTACCAGTAGTGACACTGACTTTAGTCAAATCCAAAACTAGTGAAAAAACATTCAGAAAAGATGAGGCGGGAGCAATGTCAGTGGGCTCCACCTGTAAAACCATTCCTGTTTTGGGGGTTGTCTCGTTGTTGCACCTCTGGTGCACCTGTTGTTAATTTCATGAACACCAAAGCAGCTGAAACTGATCAACGACCTCCTCTGCTACTTACTGACCAGATCAATATCCCAGAGGTTTAACTGACTCGATGCTGTACTCTGATTAAAAGATTAAGTGCACCCTCTTTCAGTTATAATGTTTTATGTATCAGAACATCTTACTATAATGATCATAGTATGTATGTGTCTATCCTCTCTTCCTTAATAGGTGGGCCAATCTGAAAGAACCTTTGCACAAACATCATCACACATTAACATCTATATATTTATATAGATGTTATAGATCATTTATAAGATTTATTATTAATTATTTTTATTTTCCTATATATTATGTTCATTTCATCATGTACCTGTGAATGCAATGTTATGATCTCTGTTTGCATTTTTTTTTCACGTGTCATGTTCAACGTACGAGAATGTAGCCTTTAAATACGTAGCACTTAATGGTCACCAAAATTTATATCTGCCATGGAATTTTGTTCAAATCATCGGAAAATATAGAATGAAGACCCTGAACAGGATAAGCGGAAGAAAATGGATGAATGGATGGTCCTTAGGAGGTCTTAAAATTAGATACACTTCACATGACCAACAACACATGATATAGTACAGATATTAACCGAAAATGCAGACGCAATATGTGGAAAAACACCCTTACTGCTTCCATAGGAATTAAGAGGAGCCAGGCACTGCTGATCAAATACACTTGATTAATCAATCATCAGCAAGTGTGAGCACCTCTATGAAAGCAGAAATTTTGGCAGTTTGCTGATCTGGAACATTCAGGCGTGTGTTAATACAATGCTAAGGAGGAAAGACATCAGCAATGATCTTAGAGAAGCAACTGCTGCTGCCCATAAATCTGGGAAGGGTCAGGAGGCCATTTCCAAGTAATTTGAAGTCCATCATTCTACAGTGAGAAAGATTATTAACAAGTGGGAAACATTAAAGACAGTTGCCGATCTTCTGAGGAGTGGACTTCTCAGCAATTTCACCCCAAGATCAGACCGTGCAATGCTCAGAGAAACTGCAAAAAAAATAAAATAATAATAATAATAAAAAAGACTCTACAGGCCTCAGTTAACTTGTTAAATGTTAAAGTTCATGACAGCACAGTTAGAAACAGACTGAACAAGTATGGCTTGGATGGAAGGGTTGCCAGGAGAGAGCCTCTTATTTCTAAAAGGGTCTGGCGAAAACGAAGCACAGCATATCAACTGTCAAAGCACCTTGCGGTTGTCGAGTCGACCGTGACCTCCTCTGTAAAGTATTCCAGAGTCAAATGTGAGGCCATCTGTCTGACAGCTAAAGCTCGGCTGAAAGTGGGTCATGGAACAGGACAATGATCCCAAGCACAGCGGCAACTCTACAACTGAGAGGCTGAAAAAGAAAAGAATGAAGGTGCTGCAACGGCCCAAAGTCCAGACCTCAGTCTGATTGAAATGCTGTGGTGGAACCTTAAGAGAGCTGAGCATAAATAATTCCTGCAGACCTCAATGAACTGAAGCAACACTGTAAAGAAAAATGGGACAAAATTCCTTCACAACCATGTGAGAGGCTGATAAAGTCATACAGAAAATTATTACTTCAAGTTATTGCTGCTAAAGGTGGCTCATGGGGTGTACTTAAAATATTACACAGTCCTTCTTCATTCTGGCTTAGTTTTTATGAAATAAATAATTTCATGGTGTAATATGTCATGTGCTGTTGTTCATCTGAGGCTGTATTTACCTAATTTTAAGAGCTGCTTAGGACCAGATGATTCTTTTATTGCGTCCTGATACATAAAACCCTAGAATTTAAAGATGTACGACCTGTACGACTGTACTCTTACTTCAAATCCTAATGATTTTTCTTATTTTCTGTCATATGTAATATTAAAATGGTGAATGCTCACATTAATCATGGTCGGAGTTTCAAATAATAATAGATCTGTGCACGTACAAGTGAGTGCTCTAAATGCTTACTTTGAGACAGTTTTTTCTACCCTTTTAACTCTGGAGATCTCCCTAATCTGATCATCTTAGACACACATCTCTGGCTTTGAGCACAGAACCGCCCCCCCCTTCCCTTACCCACCTGCTGTTCCAACCTCCTGTTTGTGTGCAAAGTGCAGCCAATTAGAAGAAAGTTGCCTTAAAGAGAGAGGAAATAATGTGTCTCGCTTCAGACAATGGATGAACTGAGGGGCTGCACAAAGGCTCAGCGTAAGATTAAAAAAAAGGATTATTTTGAACTGTGAGTCATGCAAATTAGCATAATAACTTCACTTTAGCTTTTTAAGGCCTGCAAAGCTCTCATTATTAATAAATAAACCAGAAAATATGTGCCAGAAAATATCTCTAAAAAGAAACACAGGAACCGCTCACAGCTTCATAAAAATTAAGACAAATTGTGGGTGTAAGTTAACCAACTTTTTTTTTTTTCTGTGGGAAAACAAACAACGTTTTGGTCTTTACGAAGGGAAGCAACATAGAGGAGGCAAACATATTAAGCTAGAAAAACAAACTGAATAACAGAACAATGGTCTGGTGACTACTAGCAGTGCGGCTAAGCTGCTAAGAGAGCATGTGGGTGCCGGGAATCATATATGAGGGTTGGCTGAAAAGTTCATAGGCTGACCAAGAAGGAGTTATTATACAGTAATTAAATTTGGCATGCCTTAAATTCAACCTTTACTGATGCCAACTGCATGTTTTCTTTCCAGATAAACCCACATTGGATACAGAATTGAGGACTTGGAAAAGTAGTACTAGAGACATTTTGTGAAAATGGATAAGATTTGGCACCGTGGTGTTATCAAATATCTGCAGGAAAAAGGGATAGCCCCCAAGGACATTCATGTTGACATGGTTGCTACATTAGGGGATGATGCTCCAGCTTTATCAACTGTGCAAAAGTGGGCAGCTGAATTCAAGAGGGGTAGGGAGAGCCTCGAAGATGACCCGAGGTCCGGACGTCCTGCCACAGCCACCACCCATGAAAACACTGACCGTGTTCACCACATGGTGACGGATGACAGACGTTTAACTGTTAATCAGATAGCTAATGCTGTAGGCATCTCCCGTGAACGAGTTGAGAACATTCTGCACAATGAACTTGGCATGTCAAAGGTTTGTGCTCGGTGGGTGCCACGACTTTTGACGCCTGATCAAAAGCGCGCCAGTTCTGGTCACGTCGCAGGCCAACTTGGCACTTTTTGAAGTGAAATCCACTTGAAATCCAGCCGGTTTGATTGAACGTTTCCTCACCCGAGATGAATGTTGGGTTCACCACTCTGAGCCAGAGACCGAACGGCAGTCCATGCAGTGGAAGCACCCGTCTTCTCCTCCACCAAAGAAGGCCAAGGTGGCGTCATCAGCAGCGAAGGTGATGGTCTCAGTCTTCTGGGATGCAAAGGGCATCGTGCTGATTGACTACCTTCAAAAAGGCTATACTATCAATGGAGAATATTATGCCAACTTGCTGAGGCAGCTGCGAAAGTCAGTCGAGTCAAAAGGGCCTGGAAAACTGTCAAAGGGGGTCCTGTTTCACCAGGACGATGCTCCTGCACACAAATCTGTGGTTGCAATGGCTGCTGTGTGCGACTGTGGCTTTGAGCTGGTTGATCAGCCTCCATATTCTCCTGACTTGGCACCATCTGACTATTTTCTGTTCCCCAACATGAAGAAACACTTGGCTGGGAAGCAGTATCAGACCGATGATGAGGTAATCTCTGCTGTTGAGGACTTTTTTGAGGGTAAAGATGAGAGCTTCTATAGCACGGGAATCCAAGCGCTGCAACACCGATGGAAGAAGTGTGTGGACCGCAGCGGAGACTGTGTCGAAAAATAAAACACATTTGGTCAAGTTTGACCATTGCATCGTGGTCAGCCTATGAACTTTTCAGCCCACCCTCATAGACACTCAGTTAAGATGTAGTATAGTACAGTATATAGTGTATGCAATAAGTATTTTGTTTAACTGGGGCACAATTAGGCTTTAAGTTCTGTACCAGCTCCTTTTAATTTGCGGTCCCTCAGCAGGCAGATGCAAATGTTATAAAGACAGTGACAGAAGTGGCACACAGGCTGGGTTTTATTTTTGGAGTTTGTTGCTGCCATGGAAATGCTGCAGAGCCAGATCAAATACAGCATCTGTACATCTTGTACTTTCTCAACTTTTGATCAAATCTAGTGTAAAATCTCTTGCGTGGTTTGATTGTGAGCAGGTACCAACGGCCACATGGTGGCAGTGTTGCACCAGTGTGTGATGTACTTAAAGCACAGATGCACACACGCGCACACGCGCACACACACACACACACACACACACACACACACACACACACACACACACACACACACACACACACAC
>JAVDPK010001933.1:485391-495991 GCA_034780415.1 Cichlasoma orientale
CACACACACACACACACACACACACACACACACACACACACACACACACACACACACACACACACACAGAGAGAGTGGCTGAAAACAGATGGAGATGTTAGACGGGCAGTGTTGTTACCTAAATAGATGAAAGACAGATTCTAGGTGGAAAATCTCTGAAATCAGTCTGTTGTGTTTCTATAATCCGGCTTAATGGTGTGTGAATTTAATTGTTGGCTACATCACTCGTTCCTAAGATCTTTTTTTTTGTTTCAAATGTATTTCCCTGGAGTCTTATCAAATGAACTCAAATGTCCTTTAATCATACTTGTCAGGTTCCAAGTGTGTTCAAATGTGCTGAATTCGTTTAAAACTACATGTTAATTAAAACACAGATCGTTTTTATAAGGTTTGATCATACAAATGAACAAGGTGCTTACTGTGTATACTGAGCAGCAGAAGCTTTATATTTTAATTGGTTTTCTCATTGTTTTAAGCAACTATTTTAACTAATTTCTATCCATGGCTTTTACCTTTGAACTCTTCAACCTTTAGTTTGAGCTATTTTAACAATTTATTGATCATTTTAAACATTTATCCATTTATTTAATCTGTTTCCACAACACACTTTAGTTGTTGACCTCTTACTTTTTCTATTGTACTCATTGCTGTTTTAACCATACATTACATTATGAGTATTGTTGCAGCTTCTCTGCTGCTAATGTGTTTTTTCACACTCAATCAAAGCATGTAGTGCTCATGTATTACTGCTGACTCACTATGTGCATATTTTCATCATATGCATCATATGACCTTTAAAAAAAAAAAAAAATTAGGCTCCTCTACAGTTTTTTCATTGCAGTGCCACTTGGGATAAATGTACCCTTTGTTGGAAATCACTAAGCTAGATGGTGTCAGTAAGACTTTCAGATTTCTGTCTAATATAAAATGTTACACACATTTTCTGAGTTTTGTAAATTCTCCTGTCTCCTCGGCCTCTTATCAACAATTTGTCAACTGCAGAAAGGCGGCTCTGTTTGCTCTGCGCTCTCTGTATTTGCTCTGATCACAATCATTTGAGCTGCCTGTGTAGATTTTTATCATTTTTCCCTTGTGTGAAATGAGCCCTGAGGTGCCATATGTCCTCTGTTTAATTACATCGAGCAGTAGGCACAACCGATGCTCATATATTCAGCCCATTCACATCTTCCTCTTTTAAACCTCCACCCTGACATCGTCAGCTCCATTGTGAACGGGACTTCAAGGTTACCCCACTGAACCCAGCTGATAGATTTATCAGATGTTTCCCTCCGGGCCGCCGCGCTCCCCTCTCCATATTTCCCTCTCATGCCTTCATCCTCTCAGCAGCCTCCTCCTCCTCCTCCTCCTCTGCCATTATTCTTTTTCAGGGTTTTTAGGGCAGCTCAGTGTGACAGGCTGTGAGTGTCAGATCAAACTCAGCCATTCCTTTACATTGTTCTAAAGTGCTATCACTAAGTAGGTCAAGCTGCAGACCTGGATAAAGCTCACAGTAATGAGCTCATGATTTAGCGTGTTCCTTTTTTTTTTTTTAACATGTTTTGCTGTGACTTGTTTCCAAATGGTCAGCCCTCGGGTAAGGATAGGTGTCACCTCAGCATGACCTAATGAGTTCCCAGATAACCCAAAAAACATTAAAAAAAAAAAAGGGGGGGGGGGTGTATATGACAACTTAGATTGTATTTTTCAAGTGCTAATAATTGCCTGTCCACTCCTCTGTGCTGCAGTCTTTAACATCACCTCAGCTCAGATGAAGGTTGGATTTGTGTCATTCTTTATGCTATGAAAGATTAAAAATAGGATCTCCCTGTGGAAGCAGATAATGGCATTTTTTTTAAACTTATCCTGCTGTCTGAATACCAAATAGTGAAATGAATATACTATTATACCAGCTGGAGTGTTGACACTTAATTAACAGTGAATTTATAGCATTCAAATATTTAAATAGAGTTGAGAAAGAGCCACTTGAAATGCCTCTTAAATGGTAGAATTGTACACAGTGTGCCTCTTAAGAGTTGTAACTAAAATGCCTGTTTTCTTTGTTCTTGATATGATAGAGATTCTCTGATTTGAAACACAGTGTTTGATCCATGAATTAATCATTTTTAAAACCAGAGCGCCTCAGATTTTGGCCCCCTCAAATCAATACCACTTTCATTAATAATAAGCACAAATGTTGTGGTTTGTTGTTTGTTGTGTTTTAATTAAAAAAAAATCTCTTGTTGACAACTGGCCTCATCTTTGAAGAGCACCTGATTGTGTATTATCAGCATTGTTCCAGTACTTTAATCAAATACTCTTTCTTTAATCAAATATTCAGTGTTGGAAAAAGAAAAAAACTGCATTTCTGCTGTGAGTTCAAAATGTCGCATTTTTGTGGGTATATTGAAGCAGTGCATGTTTAAAAGGAAAAAAAATTTAATGATTTTTAAGGAGTTCATGAATGCAGGGTGTTGAACATGCAGAAGGACACAGGTGAGAATAATCACACAGGTGAGGACAGAAGGGACGTAAAATTAAACGCATAACACAAGAAGCAAAGGACTACCAAAGTAAAGCAGGAGATTAATAACAACCATAGTGAAACAAGGATACACAGAACATGCATGAATTTAACAGAAGGGGGATACAGAGAGGCCCAATAACCCCACAAATGTAAAATATTAACTAGAAGTAAAACATGACCAGAACTAAAGGCTCATACTGCCTCAGGAATGAATGACAATCAAAACCTAAACCTAAAAGACTAAGAATCAAATAAAGAACAAAGATTAAATCTGGGGTCCACGAGTTCAAATTATGTCAAATTATAATTTTAGTAGTAATCTCTTGGTATAGTTCAATAACATGTTTGTACTTTGGCCAGTAATAGCAGAATAAAAGCTTATATCTGTGTATTTGTACCCGGCTTGCCTCACACATTAGCTAGCTGGAGTGCTCAAAAAAATTAAAGTACACTTTGAAAATATATCAGATCTCAGTGAGGACAAACATGCTGGATATCTATACTGATATGGACTGGCTAATATGTTAGGAATGAAAGGATGCCACACCATTTGATGGAAATTAAAATTATTAACCTACAGAGGGCTGAATTCAAAGACACCCTGAAAATCAAAGTGAAAAAATGATGCAGCAGGCTAGCCCATTTTACTAAAGTTTCATTGCAGAAACTAAAAATGGTACTCAGTATGGCCCCCATGTGCTTGTATGCATGTTGGGGCATGCTCCTAATGAGATGATGGATGGTGTCCTCAGGGATCTCCTCCCAGATCACTGATGCCTGGACACTCTGAGGTGCAACCTGCCAGTGTTGGATGGACCCAAACATAATGTCCCAGTGGTGTTCTATTGGATTCAGGTTAGGCAAGCGTGGGGTCCAGTCAATGGTATCACTTCCCTTATCTTCCAGGAACTGCCTGCATACTGTTCCTCCTGGGCATTATCATGAATGCAGGAACCCAGGACCCACTGCACCAGCATAGGGTCTGACAATGATTTCACCCCGATACCTAATGGCAGTCAGGGTGCCGTTGCCTAGCCTGTAGAGGTCTGTGCATCCCTCCCCAGACCACCATAGACCCTCCACCAAACCAGTCGTGCTGAACGATGGTACAGGCAGTATAACTTTCTCCACAGCTTCTCCAGACCCTTTCACATCAGTCACACGTGCTCAGGGTGAACCTGCTCTCATCTGTGTAAAGCACAGGGTGCCAGTGGTGGACCTGCCAATTCTGGTATTGTATGGTAAATGACAATCAGGCTCCACAGTGTTGAGCAGTGAGCACAGGGCCCACTAGAGGATGTCCAGCCCTCAGGCCACCCTCATGAAGTCTGTCTCTGATTGTTTGGTCAGAGACATTCACCCCAGCGGCTGCTGGAGGTCGTTTTGTAGCTCTGGCAGTGCTTATCCTGTTCCTCCTTGCACAAAGGAGCAGATACCGGTCCTGCTGAAGGGTTAAGGACCTTCTACAGTCCTGTCTGTCCAGCTCTCGTAGAGCTCTCCACGTTCTTGAGACTGTGCTGGGAGACACAGCAAACCTTCTGGCAATGACACCACTGATGTGCCATCCTGGAGGAGTTGGACTACTTGTGCAACCTCTGTAGGGTCCAGGTATCGCCTCAGCTACCAGCAGTGACATTGACCGTAGCTAAATGCAAAACTAGTGAAAAAACAGTCAGAAAAGATGAGGAGGTAAAAATGTCAGCGGGCTCCACCTGTAAAACCATTCCTGTTTTGGTGTTGTCTCATTGTTGCCCCTCTAGTGCACCTGTTCATCAATTTCATTAATACCAAAGCAGCTGAAACTGATTAACAACCCCCTCTGCAACTTACTGACCAGATCAATATCCCAGAGGTTTAACTGACTTGATGCTAAACTGATTAAAGAAGGTTCCTTTAATGTTTTTGAGCTGTGTATTCGTAGCCAACTCATATTATTAATTATTGTCGCCTGTTGGTAAAGTGGATTTGCTTTATTAAATAGATCCACAGAGCAGATAAAAGTAATTGGTCATATCAACAGAGAAACCACTGAATCAGATCTCTCCTCCACCTGTACAACACCCAGACTGCCAAATTACCACAACTTTTCATGTTTCCCTGCTTTCAGCTTTGTAACAATATTTTCTAGCTAATCCAAGTTTTTTTTTTTAATGTTTTCTTAATATAATATAGAGAAGAAAATTGTCCTAGGACAGCTCAATCCTCCAGCTTATGGCAAACCTTTAAAATGTAGAGATACATAGTTTTTACTGAGCAGGAAGGCTATGAAAAATTGTAATTGGAGAACCTGTAACTATACTCAGATAAATGTAGTGGAGTAAAAGAAAAAGCACAATATTTGCTTCTGACTGTTGTGAAGTAGAAGGTTCGATGAAAGAGAAATACTCCACTGCAGTAGGAGGACCTCAAGTATGTACTTAAGTATGTATTTTAGTTACATTCAGCCACAACTGGTAGTTTTGTAAGACTGTGACTATAATTGCCACCAAGAACCATGCCACGCTCTTTGTTAGCTATGGAAGTGAATACTCAGGTGCTTTGCCTTACATGAGACTGTGTCATCTAGCAGTTGAGTTACTTTTTGAGATTAATTCTTGATAACTTGGAACACAATGTTTCCTGGTGCAAAAAAAAAAAAAAAAAAGCTCTTCTGTGTAAAAGTAATCTTGTCTCACTCGTACTGGTTTCTCTGCTTGGATCAGCTGAGCTGGTTGTTGCGTTTGTTGTGTTTCAATCCCGTTTTGCCAACAGGGAAGTTGCAGAGTGCACTCTGGTGGACAAACTGTGCAGCAGCAACACTAATAACATGTTTCTCCCATCTCTTCCTCACTTTTTAAATTTCCCTTTATCTTCCACGATAAATGCTGATGCCGATATATCAGCCGCCACCGATATATCGGTCAGGCTCTAATTTAAATCATCATCAAGATCATTTTCCACTGGGGACTGTATTCAAATGTCTGAATATTACCAACTCTCCTTTAAAAAAAAAAGTGAGGCTTAATTGAATCTGTAAATGTTTTTTTTTAATCAAATTTATAAAAAACATTTTCCCTTAGTCGCTCCGATCACCGTCAAGGGTGTTATGAATTATTTTACCTTGAATCACATGCTTCAGCAACTGCTTCCCTTAAGGATGAATGCATTTCCCGCCTCCCATTTACAATGTGTGATGAAAGATGAAAGTAGACGTAGCGCATATACAGAGCAGAGGAGACGCACAGTCATCATTTGGAAAAAAAAAACTTATATTTTTGATGCAAAGGTAGCAATAAAAAAAGATTAGAGCCGTTAACGTGCTTTTTTTTCCCTTTTTTTTTGAAGAATGTAGTCACTGTTAAATCTCGGTTTCATGGCCTTTGAAGTGTTTGCATGTATTTTTTATTTTCAGCCAACACACTTCTTTTCAGCTTCTCAGTCTCATTCAGGTCAGACTGCAGTCATAAGGGTGAACAGATATTTTCCTTTCGTGTTGTTATCGTTATAGCCCGCACGTAAACCTCTGCGTAATCTCAACACGATGCGTATCATGATTTAAGTGTCTTTTCATGTTTGTCAAAAGGATGTGTGGGGTTTTTTTGTGGGTTTTTTTCTTTGTATTTTAATGTACTTGACTTCAGCTGAGACATCCATGTCCAAATTGGACATTTCTCATTTGTTGCTAAAATCAGCTATGACATCTCCCACATGTCTGTGTCCAGGAAAGCTAGCAGCGTTACTGGAGAGTTTCCACTCTCTGCCTCCACAGACCGAACTGCTGTTCTCTCTGGCAAAAAAGTCACAGACTCCCCAGAGCTCCCGCAAATCTGCACAAAAGATGATTTCTACCCTTCTAACAGTCCACACCAGTGTACAACCAAACATCTACTGTTTGTTTGTTTAAACCTCAACCATTAACTTAAAATGTGATCAATCTTTTTGGTTTCTTTTTTCTTGGTTTTTATTATTATATAATGCCAAAAAGTACAAGTGAGTTTATAGCACTCAAACACTTCATTTTAATCTCTATCTAAATGTAGTGTCCAGTTTTCTGATTCTTCTGAATTTTGATGAGGCCTTTTTTTTTTTAAAGCTAAATTTAAATCAAACTTACAAAGTAGAAGAAAATCACAAATAACTGAACCTCTGATGTTGTTTTTTCTTGTAGGAAAAAAAGAAATCAAAGCTTCAAACCATTTGTATGCTATTTTCACAGCTAAAGAGCAAAACGTGTCTCTCAGGTTGAACCCGTAAATAGAACTGCAAGACAGAATATTGCTCTCTCTGCAGGATGTTCGAATGGGCGTTGCTTTACTAATAAGCTCCACATATTGGTGCATTTGCAACTTTTTTCTGCTTCCTGGCTGCAGCACGCAGAACAAAGTGGCATTTAATATAAACCATTTAATCCCCCCCAATTTGATTTGATTGTTTCAAATGTCAAACTTGTGCGTGGTCAAATGTCAGTTTTACTGATGTTGACTTCTGAGCCAGACGTCTGAACCATTGTCAGTTTTAAAGTCCTTTTAATAAAGCTTCTGCGTAAGTTCAATAAGGAAGATCTGTAATCTCTCATCTGCGTTCCCGGGTGTTCGGCTGCAAGTTTATCCTTCACGTCGCTTCCATGTTCCCCTGCTGTCAAACTCAAAGCTCTCACCATTGTTCTAGCCCAGTCATCTTTCTGCCCGCCTTCTTCAAACCAATCAGCCTCCACTCTAAATCTCACCGCCTACCTGTCATTCTCCCTTGCAGACCCATTTAAGCAACCCACCTCCTTCCCATCTCCACCTTACCCATGTCACTCAGTGCTACATCCAATCCTCCATCCTCATCTTCACCTCCGCCAGCGTTTAGACTCCGGGGTGTCCTTCTCTGAAACTATCACTGCTGGCATTCCATTCTGCCAGGATGTGCCATCAGTCTAATCGCCAAATAACTAAATTAAATTCTGAATATCAATAAATCATGTTCAGTTCCTTCTAATGATCTCTCCGTATTGAACTGACATTACCTATGACCTGCCATGCCACAGCAACATGAAGCAGTTAAGGCAAAAAGAGCAGTGCTGAGGAATTTCTTTCATTTACAACGATAACAATTTGACTCAAACTTGTTGTAAATTAGCTTATTTTCCAAGGTGCACATTGTCTGTTTTGTTAATAGACGATACATTGAATGTGAATGTTTTCAAAATGTACTTTTGTATCTCCAAAATCCTTCTTTTTTTTTTTTTTTTTAAATATATGAGCTATGAAGCAATGGTTTTCCTGTTTCCTGTGCCCACTTGAGATGCAGTGAGGCAGAATGCAGCCCGTGAATGAAAATGAGTCTGACACTCCCATATGGTTTTGTCCATAAAATGTACAAGCAATGTCCATTATAATGCACGTCCAACAAACTGTCCATCACACAGAGATATATAATCCAGAATGACTTTGATTAAAGAAACTGTCTAATTTAAAAACCCAGATCCACTGACTTTTTGCCAGTGCCATTGATTTAAACAATCAATCATCAGCAGCATTTCATCACTGGCTAACTTTGTGCTGCCTTGAGAATATTCTATAAAATTAATTATTGGCAGAATTGCAGATTAATTAAAAAAAAAGAGTCTTTAAATTTAAAACTAAACTGTGTATTTAGGCCTCAACACAAATAACTGTGACAAAACCAGCGGTACTGGAAACAAATAAAACACTTTTTTTTGTGCGTGTGCTCTTCTTTGCTCAACCTCTCTTCTGTTCACGTGTTATCCCGCAGTGACTTCATTAACACGGGGCATGTTTGTGTGCAGGGACTGTACCCCGGCTCAGAGGAAGGCTGGCAGGTGTACAGCACGGCCTCAGATCCTGACGGCAGGTGCGTGTGCACGGTGGTCGCTCCGGCACGGAACCTCTGTAAACGAGACCCTCGGAGTCGACAGCTACGCTTGCTCACTGAGCAGGTGCGTGTGTGTTTGTGAGTGTTTGCCTGGCGCCTTGAGCGCGTCCCTGCACGTTTCAGTGGTCAGCATTGACTTGCAGCACGGGGGTAGAGGCAGTGTACTGGAATGAAAATATTCACTGGACTGTCTCTTTGTTTTGACACTTGCAGAAACACACATGAACAGACACACACACACAGGCTTCACTGACAGATGTATTCCTGATACATCAGTAGCCGAATCCTCTACAGACTGCCAGTCATTCAACATGCCAAAAGAGTTTAAACTCAAAGAAACGCTGACAGATGGGTGGGAAAGAAACACTTTGTTCTATGTCGTGGGTGCAGCTCAGCATAGGACCATTTGTGTGCTTGCAACTGTTTATATGTGTGTGTGTGTGTATGTGTGGCTATTCAGTTTATGTATGTCCTAAGAGAGGGTAATACAAGTGATTTGTGACAGAAAATGATGAATTATTGAACACCATCAAGCAAGCAAGCATTTCTGAAAGCATCCGCTATTCTAAGCCACAAACACGATGGTTTTCTCACCAAAGCCTTAGCAAACCAGAGCACACCAATGGTAATATCACAAAGATTATTACTCTTTTTGTCCTTCACTGGTGCTGTTACATCCTGTACTCTCTTCACACAAAACGAGAGAGAAATGAGAAAAGGCAGATGAACACTATCAGAACTAACTTCCTCTTCTCTCCTCACGCTGTTCCTGTTGGGAGTCTTTTGTATTTATGAATCTTAATCAGCTCAGCATGTCCCTGGAAGTGACACCTAGATCCTGCTGTGAGCGGTAATGTGTGTTTGTGCATGTGTGCGGTGGTGTGAGCTCTTTTTTTTTGTTGTGTCGTTGCTTGTCTGGCCTCCACAGAACGTGTTGTACAGGAGATGTGTGTGTGTGGGTGGGTGGGTTTGTTTGTTTGTTTGCATATCACTCCTGAATATCTGGGTCATTTTTATAATAGATTTTTTTAACACTTGTTTTTCATTCAATATTGAAAGAGATTTCAAGTATCTGTTAGACCTTCAGCCTGGTTAATGAGAAGAGGCATGGGAGGGGGTGCGCTTTTTAAAGCAGGAGAGTAAAGGAGAGAAACCTCTGTTTAAATGGACCTAATGAGATCTAAGAGAGAATAATGGGGGGAATATAAACTGTGTCTTTGCATCATGTTGTTGAGCAGTGCATCAAGGATATTAAACACTAACTGTTTTAAATTTTAAAAGCATATTTTCATCACAATCTTTTTATTTGTCCTTTTTTTTTTTTTTTTTTTGGTCAGCATTCAAGCTTCAGAATTTTGTCTGTGGTGCTTTTCCTTAAAAGTGCCTTCCTTATTTTGGATCGTCTTAAGGTCCCCGCCGTATGCAGTTTAAATTGCTGTTGCTTTATGCTGAAAAAACAAACAAAAAAAACCCAAAACAAAACAAAACAAAAAAACATTTTTAACCACTTCAGTAGAATGGCTTTAGCACTGTCAGGCCCCATTTACATGAGAACGATACGGTGAAAACTGTATCAGTTTTTCATTTTTCAATTTTTTAGAGGGAAACATTTTAAAAATGACCTCAACTTTGGTGATCCTTTTAGTTTTCATCTTGCCCCATTGACCCGTTTAAGATCTGCTAAATCTGCCAAAACCCAGCATGTTAGCATTTGTGACTGTTTGCATTTTGTTGGTAGAACTTAACTCCAAGCATCACTGTGTCAGTGTGCTGTGGTGCCACGCTTACATCTTCACAGAGTTGCTAGCTTGTTGTTTCTTTGTAAACACTATGAAGTACGCTATATAGACTACTGAGGTTTTGCAGTCCCACCACCACTAAACCACATACACTATATTGCCAAAAGTATTCACTCGTCTGCCTTCACACGCATATGAACCTGAGTGACATCCCATTCTTAATCCATAGGGTTTAATATGATGTCAGCCACCCCTTTGCAGTTATAACAGCTTCAACTCTTCTGGGAAGGTTTTTCGCAATGTTTAGGAGTGTTTATGGGAATTTTTGACCGTTCTTCTAGAAGCACATTTATGAGGTCAGAAACTGTTGTTGGACGAGAAGGCCTGACACAGTCTCTACTCAAAGGTGTTCTGTCAGGTTGAGGTCAGGACTCTGTGCAGGCCAGTCAAGTTCTTCCACACCAAACTCACTCATCCA
>JAVDPK010001933.1:504169-519542 GCA_034780415.1 Cichlasoma orientale
GCGAGTGTGTGTGTGTGTGTGTGTGTGTGTGTGTGTGTGTGTGTGTGTGTGTGTGTGTGTGTGTGTGATTGTTGCTCCTGGGGGGTTTTCACAGTCATAAGCTTTTGCCTTTGCACTGAGAGGCAAGACTCCTGAATATTTATGTGGAACTTCAGTAAGTTTATCAATAACTAAACAGTATTTTTAACCCATGGAGGAAGGAAACAAGGGGGGCTGGAGAATTGGAAGTCAAACAGAGTCATAAACAGAGAGATGACGGAGAAAAGAGGGGAAAGAGGGAGCAAAAGAAGCCTTATTGCACGTAAATGTTTCTCGGTGGGAGGGAGAGATGAGAGGAATGTGCAAAGTGAAGTAAGAGGGAAAGTAAAGGTTAAGCAGAGACTGAAGGAGAGATAAAAGTGTAAATCAGGAAGGGAGAGATTAGAGAAACTGAGATGAAGGAGGAGACGTGGCAGGGGAGGGATTAGCCAGGTAAAGTGTTCACTATCTAACAAACCATGGCACCTCTGGCATTTTGTCAAAATTGGTTTTAATGAATATTTAATCAGCTTGCAATTATATGCAAAGAATACTGCCAATATCAATCAGTGGTGATGATGTAGTTAAATTGAAGCTGCTTGGAATCGCCGAGTTTTCACACTGTGCTCTTATGACATGTAAAAAATGGAAAACGCGTTATAGCGATGTTGGAAAAGTATTCAGGTCGCGATTTCAAGACAGCAGGGGAGGGATTAGACACATAAAGTGTTTGACTGACTGCCAACTGCTGACTGTTTCCTGGATATGTTGTTTGTGTGCGGGGGTGCAGAGATGTTCTAAGAAGATGATAAGATGATTTTTGTCTTCGTTTTGACATTTCCTTTTATCCTTCCCTCTTTTCCACATCAAATCCAACTCTTTTCTCTATTCAGCAAACATTTTTTTTTTATTTGGGGGGGGGGGTGTTAAAATTAAGCTGCATTACAGTATCAAAGCTAAAAACAGAGACATAAAAGTAGTAAATAAAAATTGCTTTTTCCTCCTGCTGCAAGCAACACATTTGTTTCATATGCGATCCGTATTTATGTTGATTTATTTAAGCTGATTACAAAAATAAGGCCCTCTCCTCTACATCAGCACTGGCTCAAAATGATCCAGTGTAAATTAAAAAAAGAGAGATTCCTCCATCCGTTTTATGCTCCTTATTTGGGTCACATTGCCAGCAAAGACTTGCCCAGACGTACTCTCTTCCAGCACATCTTCCATCACCTCCTGTGGGACTGTGAAGCATTCTCAGGCCAGATGGATTGCGCAGTCCCTCTAGCATGTTCTGGGGGTGCTTTCCATTCGGTTAACGTGGTTCTGCGCTTCCCTCGCTCGCGTCCCTTCCTCGGAGAGCCAAGAGATGCGACGACAGAGGCAGAAATTAAATATGATGTGCACCACAGCAGCTGCCAAATGTTTAGAAAGAATTAAACAAGTAAAATGAACACCGTTCTGAAATAATACAAAAAAAAAAGAAAAAAAAAAGAGAGCTTTACATGTTTCAGTTCATTCAATTTTTCTCCAATGTACAATTCATTTGCAACAGGTCCTGTACATTATGACACAGGGCTTGGCTGAAACTACATGCGCTCAGTTTTGACATTGAAAACGGAATAAAGGGGACAGTTGAATAGATCTGAATTTGGCCTCAAACCTCCCGCTTCATACATTCGCAGGTCGCAGGCGACACAATGGAAGATTAAGGATAACAGGGAGCGTAATCAGCTCAGTGAGAAAAAAAATCTTAACCCTGCCCCGTTACACACGCCGGGATGAGGTTCACCCTCAGAGGGCACTCTGACCGGACACATAAGTGACTGTGAAGGAAGAGCGGCACTATGCCAGGCTACAGCAACTGAAAGAGAAAAATAATGACTGCAGATGGTCTTACAAATTCAACCACATCAGAGCGTTGCCCCTCTCTCACTCATCTTTCTCATTTTCTTTAATGCGCTCGCAGGAGTTAAAGGGCCAGATGTCTCAGCTACGGCCCCTCTTGTCAGTGGTGGAGCAGTACAGACTGGATCTGCAGACGCTGGCCACCTTACGGCTGGAGCTGCTCAACCTGTCAATCGTCCTGACAGCCATCCAAGAAGAGATCGGAGCGTACGACTACGAGGAGCTTCAGCAGAGGGTCTTACTGCTGGAGACCAGGCTACACAGCTGCATGAATAAACTGGGTATGTGCTGGGAGGAAAGTAATAACAAGTATGACTTGTGCTGCCTTTGAAAGTAACTCGCGGGTTTGTAATTTGAACATGAAAGTCAAGAACATGAACCGCAGGAGGTTCAGGCAGTTTAAAGGAGCACTCCGCAGGTTTGTACGCTCCAAGATTTATTTATAACAACGACTCATCAGTCTGCAAAAATAGCTGTATAAAAATTTTATTATAAACAGGAAGGATATTGTTATAATCCAGGGGAGTGAAGTTTAAAAAAACATGGAAATCTACCACAGGGAGGGAAGAAGGAAGGGTGTAACAGAAAATAGTAGCAAGTTTCATCATGGTCGCACTCAAAGCAGGGTCAATTTGCAAAGTCAGGTCTACCACAGGGTGCCAACTAGCATCTAGCCAACTAGAGCATTTTCGCTAAATGAAACTGATCAAAGAGGCCCCAAATACAGAACATACAGGAAAAAATTAACTCCAGGCTGCAGCCATACTACAAACACAAGGATGCACATGCACAAACATACATAAGGAAAATCTGAGCTGGGAAAAGATAACACTCGGAATACCAATTAGGAAGATGGCTGGAATACTTGACTTAGAAGAGAACAGGACAAACTGGCAAAGGAACAAAGGGAATCAGGGGAGTATAAACTGAGTTTTAATTACCACTCGAGATGTGTGCAGCTTTCTCTAAAGCACATGAAATACCAGCCGTATTTAAAAACATCAGTGAGATGCATTAGGGATTGAGTTTAGGATTAAAGAGGGAGATCAACATTTTAGGAAGCATCCTTATTTTATTTACTTGGTGAGAGCTGTCCGTTGAGGATGTCTGTTCAATAGATATAAGGCAGATAGCAGTCGGGCAGTAACACGCAGAGACAGATAGGGGGAAACAGATGGACGTCCCCGGCTTCCTCTTTGTGCTAAGCTAGGCTGCTGGCAGTAGCTTCATATTTACTGGACAGACATAAGAGTGGTATTGATTTTCTCATCTAACGCTCCACCAGGCAGTGAATAAATATTTTCCACAAAATGTCAAAGTATTGCTTTAAGAGCAGCAGAGAGTGCTCCAACAACAAAGTCTGGCAAAGGATGGCATGAGGCTAGAAACAGAAGTGTGGCTATTTAGGCACACGAAAATTGAAAAGCTGGGACACAATGAGCCTGTTTGTAGAAAGCATACAAGCGGATGCTGCTGCGGAAGTGCGTTTTGATATTTATGTGAATGCTTTGACATCGGTTCTGATCTTAACAGCTATCTCTGTCGAAATCCATCGTAATTGATATTAATCCAAGCTGCTGAAAAGCCTCCATTAAAATTCTCAGTGAAATATCAAACTACACTTTTATAACTACTTTTCAGATCTAAAGACGGTGTTTTATAGCCAGAAATATTTGCATTTGAGTATCACCGTGAGATCCCAGTTTCACTTAGTTGACATAAAAACAAAAATGCTGTAAAGTTATTTATCTAAAATACTAAAATGCCCTTCAAACAAATATGTACTTCTGTGTTATCTCTCTTATTGGAATAGAAGCTGTTCTTTCAGAGCTCATGCTCGGGGCGTAAACACATTGTCAAGTTTTCATGAAGCATTGCTGAAATGAGTTAAGACTAGTGGCAGGTGATGGCTGCTCGTAAACCAGCTGGCCAAGTCACCTTGGCGGCGAGCATTACTCACTGCAAACCAGAAAACAGGAGCACAAACTGGTGCCTCATCTCCATCATCTCCTCTGTATAGCTGCTGAATGCATAAACTCCAATTCTAGGGCGGGATCTCCGCTGCAGAGTTCACATGGTACGTTCATCATTTGTTAACAGGTTGTGGTCGTCTGACTGCAGTTAGCAACCCCATCACTGTGAGAGCCTCAGGATCCCGCTTTGGTTCTTGGATGACCGACGCCATGATTCCCAGCTCCGACAGCAGGGTAGGTGTACGGTGTACTTTGTCTTTTTTTTTTTTTTTTTTTTGAAATTTAGTTTACAGTTAGAATAAGTTTGGGGTCAGGAGCGGGGTATTTAGTGCTCTGGCTCCAGGAAAATCCTTGTGGAAGCAAGTCTTGCCTCTCAGATGCCGTGTTTACAACCCTCACAGGACCCCTCATTTAAATTAAATTAGACAGAGAAGTCACTGGTAACTCAGACATAAAAATCTGATTAAAAAATAAAAACATTTGATGACATGACACCAAATAAAAGGCTCTTTCTACACCTGCAAGTTTCATGATGTTACAGTGCTGTCTTTGGGTGTAAACTAAGAACAAAGCTGAGCGTCTGCTGTCGCATGTGTGCAACCTGATTGACTAATAGGTCTCCTGGTTTATATAAGCAGATGATTGGCTCTTTTGGTGGAAGCAGAGGTGCCATCTTTGGCCGTTCTGTTTTATGTGACGTCTGTGGCTCTATCCGAATTCCTTCAATGGAATGTCACTGCTAATATGATGGCCAGTAATTCTCAAATGTAACTATTTGAGGTTTCCTCTTTTCACAGCCCTGCTGAACGATGTATAAGCTTTATTGGCTTGAATTAAATTACTGCAACACGAAAAAAGAAATATAGATTGTCGAACCAACTGTATTTCAGTGTTTAGTTGCTCCAACTCACGCATGACCTGCTCGACTCAGTTGTCATAGGGGCATCACTCCACCTGCTGATGTTTGGGAAATTTGCTTAGATGGTAGATTAAGTTCTCGGTTCTTGGAAAGAAAATCAGACTCAGCAGGTCAGGTTTTTGAAACTGCAGTCTGTGCATCTCTACTTTGAGTGTCTCTTTCTCCTATTTTCTCTGCCGGCCATGACATCGACAAGGGTCCCCACAAAAATAGGCATGCAAATATGTGCGCATGTACTTGTAGCAATCACGTTGTGAGAGCGTGCATGAATCTCAAGTTTCAATAAGCATAAGAAATTTATAATTGAATTTTTAGTATGAAGAAATGGTGTGAGCTCAAATTTACAGTACGTTTAGATGTAGGCTAAGGCAGTGAACTCGATGTAAGCCAGTGTAATGATCACAACGAGACTGCGTGCTTATGTGGGCACATGACAAGTACAGCAGGTGAAAGTGGTCATAAAGTTTTCTGCTTCTGTATTTTTGCTGATGTATTTTTCCGTTTCTTTCAGCGTTGCCTCTAACATGACTCCTGTGTGCACTCTGTCTCTGCTCACTGCGAGCTTCATCTATTTCCTACACACACGCGCACACACACAAACACACACTCTGTTCAGGGAGTGCATATTAAGCTAGTTGTCAAGGCGACTGTCTCCCAGTTGCCAGGTGTGATTTATATCGCCATGGTGACCCTTGCCTGTTCTCTATTAGAATGTCTCCCTGGTGATGAGAAGGAGCTATACACAGCAGCAGTATCCCAGTTATTGCTGCCTGTTTCCCAGTTCCAGGTGTGACTGGTGTAGTTACGGGTGGCGGCTCTTTCTCAGTCTCCGGATCTGTTTGGGCCTTTGTCCCAAGAACAGGAAGCTTTTTCTACTCCTTTCATGTTGTACAGTAGGTGACGTTCCCAGATCTGAGTGTAGCAAAGCACAAGAAGTGTAGTTTTATGAATGCACTGTATCTTTTTTTTTTCTGCATTTGTATTTTTTAAATAAGCCAGTAAAACTATAATAGGCTGTAAACTGCTGCAAACGCTTTTATCTTATTTTTTTCTAACTCAGCCTTATGAAGCTCCGTGGTGCAAAAACAGCAGTGTTTATCATTCATTCCTTTACATTTCCTCCCTTATAAAACATTTGCAGAGCTGAAGTAATTATTTTGGATGTGTTTTGCCAGGCTTTTAAAAAAAGTGCATTTAGCATTTTACAGCTTCTCCTGCACTGGCACAAAAAAACATTTATTCTGTACACAGTTGTAAAGGGCACAGCTGTTAAATGGTGAATACATTTTTTTCTGAGTTACGCTGCATGCAGACTCTATGGATGTGTTAAAGGAGAACCAAAAACCAGACTCAAGATGACTCACTCGAATGAAAATTGCAGACCTGGTTCACAAAAAAGCTTCAGGATTTGCTTCCATGTTATGAAGAAAAAAAGATTAGCTTTCAACTGTTGAGTAAGTTCAGCCTGTACAGCAAATACTGATGTCCAGCTGTGATTGTTGTACTTTGTAGCATTATGCCATGTAAACATGTAAATACACTCAACAAGCACTTTATTGGATAGAGCTTGCTAATACTGGGGTGGACCCCCTTTGGTCTCCAGAATTAGCTTCATTCTCCAGAGCACACATTCAACAAGCTGCAGCAAACATTCCTCGCAGATTTTGGTCCATAGTGACATGAAAGCCTCACACAGCTGCTGCACATCCCCGATGTGAATCTCCCATTACACCACATCCCAAAGGTGCTCTGTTAGGTTGAGATCTGGTGACTGTGGAGGCCATCTGAGTGCAGTGTACTGACTGTCATGTTCAAGAAACCAGTTTGAGATGATTTGAGCTTTGCGACATGATGTGTTGTCCTGCTGGAGGCAGGCATCAAAAGATGGGTACACTGTGGTCATAAAGGGATGGACATGGTCAGCAACAATACTCAGGTAGGCTGTGGTGTTTAAATGATGCTCAGCTGGTACTAAGTAGCCCAAAGTGTGCCACTAGAATGTCCCCAACACAATTACACCGCCTGCAACCTGAAAAGTTGATACAAGGTCGGATGCCTCTGCGCTACCTTCGAAATTTGCAGCAGAAATTGAAACTCTTCAGACCAGGCAAAGTTTTTCCAGTCTTCTGTTGCCCAGTTTTGATGACCCCCGTGTGAACTGTAGCCTCAATTTCCTGTTCATAGCCGACAGGAGTGACACCCGGAGTGGTTTTGTGCTGCTGTAGCCCATCTGCTTCAAGGTTGGATGTGTTGTGTATTCAGGGATGCTGTTCTATATACCTGCATATCATCACCCTCCTAGAATAATGGCCCAAATCTTTTTTAATGAAAAAAAATACTTCTTTTTTTTTGCCTAAATTATTATATTTTCAATATTTGGTTTAGTTTTGAAAAACCTGAAAAAATGACTCAGGGCATTATTTTAGGAGGGTGGCAATATAATAGTTGCGTTATTTGAGGCGATGTTGCCTATTAGCTTTATTGCGTCTACATGCCTAAATGCACTGAGTTAACGAGCAGTGCCTATTAACGTGGCCAGTGAGTGTATACGTAAACACGGCACACTGATTTGGGAAGACATTTCTTACATGAACCAAAATGTATTATGGACTGCGGTGTGACTGAATCTGGTTTACGTGTAATGATAAATGCAGTTATAATTTACAAGGAAGCCATCAATCTGCCAGTGTAGCGTCTGCATTTCCTTGTTTTCATACTTCTGCCAGCCCGTTATCTTTCTTTTTTTGTTACTGTAATTAAAAGTTGATGCAACTATTGTTCAACTTTTAGCCCAAACTGCATCATGAGAGGCTCGTCTCAGTTAGTACACAGATAAGCTCATCGTTACATAGAAACCTGACTAGAGGTTTTAGTGGACTCATGCAGATGTGTTAGATAGTAATAATATAACATAATATTAATTTTTAGAGGGAAAACTGGCTGTTTATTCGTCAAAAAAATAACTGTATCCACTTTGTTTTACTAAATCTGACCAAGTTCTGTAGTTTTTGGCGCAAAAGAGTAACCAGTGAGTGAAAACTAAAGTATAAAGAAGTGAAAATTAAACTAATCAGCGAGTGCAAACAAAGTGCGAAGCATAAAACTCCCGAGGGGGGGGGGGGGGAACCACGGTCTGACAAACTAGCGATTTATTAATTTTCTTAAATGCAAAATCAGCACACTAATGATGCAAATTCGCTTTTCTTCCAAACATTTTCCAAGCACACAATAGCGCTGGTGTATGCTGAACTCTTGTTTACCGCATTAGACTGCTAAACAACATTGTGTTCATTTCAATCAAACCTAAGAGAGGCACTGGTGTGGGTGTAGTGAGGAAGATGATGTGACTTTGACAGGCATTGTGTTCTTGTTGTTAAAGCTGTTATTCTTCATGATTATACCGGCGAACTAACGGACAATCATCTTATTGCATCGATTTCTCAGCGACAGAGGGCTTTTTTGGTTCGCTTTCCTGCCTCATCGAAAGCAGACAAAAATCCAAACAATGATGTCTGCATGGGCCAATAATGTTTCATCAGGCTTTGTTTGCAATAGTGCACATATTGAACATCACAAACATCACCTACCTATTAATGCATTTCAAAAAAAATAAAATAAATTCTCTTAAAACAAGTCACTTAAATCCACCCAGTCATTTCTCAAGCTGGACAACCTTTTATTTTATCAGCCCAAGACATGTGGCACACACGCGACACACACACACACACACACAGACAGACGCACACACTCACTGTGAGTCAAAACGAGTAAAGTCATTCTCATACATCTTCTGGTATCCATGACTACAGGGTGCCAGTTTGGCGTTTATGAATTCTTCATTAGCTCATCAGCGTGTGAATGTGTGTGTATGCATATGCACGTGTTACACACTCAAATGTGGGTGCGCATACGCATGGACACACCTGTCGCTGTATTTGAGAACAGCTGCTGAGGTGTGGATATCCCCTGATCTGTCAAGATGCCTCAGCTGATAGTGTGAGAACGAGCGAGAAGGTGAGAGAGACACGGCAAATGGAGGGGGTTGGGGGGTGGGGGGGGTGAGGATTGTTGCTGAAGAGGTGTTAGGCAGGGAAAGAAGAAATGAAACGGGGGGTGAACAGAAGGGTGGGTGGTGGTGGGGAGACAAAGAGAAGAAGAAGCAGAGAAGAGTGATCAAAAGAGCAACAGTAGAGTGTGACTAATAGGGGAGCCAGGGAGGTGATGGTGAAGGTGAAAAATGTAAAAAAAAAAACTACAGAAAGCAGAAGAAGAAGAGGAAAAAGAAAAGGTCAGGCATTTCTAGTGCATAATTCCCCAGTAGCTGTGGTCCCTCATGAGTCAGTCGGTCAGGGTTAAATCTTAGATTAGCTTATAATTGTAGTTGTTGATCTGGATCATCCTGCTGGAAACAACACTGTGCAAATGCTACAGTAGAGCGCTTCTTGTTTTGGGAACACACTGTGTGGGAACATCCCGTGTAAGCGATGGTGGAAAACCAGTCGATGCGTTCGCTGCTTCTAGGCTGCACTGCTGTATTTCCTCAGTTTACAGTTCTTTTAAAAGCTCCCCGAAAAGCCTTCAGGTGATCGAAAACTCAGCGGCAGGAACGGGGAGCCGGAAAGAGAAATCATGTTTCTCTTAGATTATCTTCTCTTCATCGCCTCCCTGTTAAAGCCAAAATTACAGTGTTACACTAATATATTACATTTGTATCAAAGCCCAAGCATGCTCCTCTAAGGTCAGTTTACATTTATCTGATTAGCCAACAAAATTGTTTTTTTTTTCCGATGACTTGACATTACATTGAGTTGTGGCATACGATTATGCAGGTTCACGAGCCTCTGATATTTACTGTAACCCTCTGCTTTCAGACCTTTCTGTGTCATAGCTGATTTTTTTTTTCAGGTTAATTAGGAGCTGCATTTTTTTCAGGGCAAATGTGTTCATTATTTTAGAAGCAAGATGTAAAGAGCCATACAAAGAGCATGTTCTGCAAATTACCTGTGTCTAGCAGTCCATTATACAATGCATTTACTTTAATGTGTCAATGTTTACAGTACTGTGCAAGTCTTGAGCCACCACTCATTTCTTTTTTGCCTCCAAAGAGGCAGATTTTCACGCTTTTTTTTTTTTTTTTTCTTGAGCTACAGTTCTTCAGGTTTTCTGACGGTCTATTGAAGTTTTTCTTTGGACACTAACTGAAGTGGCAGGCCTAACAAAAACTATCTGCAGCAGATGAGCAGCATCTGAAAGTCATGTCCTTAAGAAATGGGGGGGGGGGGGGCAGCAATGACCCGACACAGGACCTGAGAGATGCATTTGACCCTTTAGTTGATCCATCTACTGTTCACTGAAGCCTCATCAGAAATGATCTCAACGGTGGCAGTCAAAAAGCCAAAGAAGGGAAACATGGAGAAAAGGCTGAGGTATTCCAAATTACACAAGAACTGGACTGAAAATCAGTGGCAACAGGTCTGATGGAGTGATGAATCCAAATTTAAAAATTTTGGTTCAAATTATCCTCAGTGTGGCAGTGAGGGTCTACAGACATCTGTAAAACACAGTGGAGGCTACGTCACCGTTTGGGGCTGCATTTCAGCCAGTGGTGTTGGGGATCTTCTCAAAATTGATGAAATTATGAACAGAAAAGTACCATCAGATTTTGCTCCACCGTGCAATACCATCTGGAAATTTTCTGACTGGCAACAGCTTCATTTTTGAGCATGGCAATGATCTCAAGCACACTTTTAATGCAGTAAAATCATACCTGGATAGAAAAACACACAATGGAGCACTATCAGTCATGGATTGGGATCATCCTGACAGAGCATAAAACAAAAGGCAGCCAACAGCCAAAGAAGAGCTTTGAATGTCCCTCAAGAAGCCTGGAGAACTATTCCTGAAGACTACTCAAAGAAATGAGAAGAAAGCTGCCTCAGAGAGTTCAGTGTTGAAGAATAAAGGTGGTCACACCAAATGCTGACTTTCAAGCTGGTTTGAATTCTACAAACTCAATAAATAACTACACCTATTTCCCATTTTTGTAGCAAGACATAAAGAAAAGAACAGCTAAGCTATGCTAACTGGTAGTGGTTTCAGAGTGGTATAAATCCCCTGATCACAGCAGTGTGTTTTTTGGTCTCTGGCTCCTCGTGTTGAAGTATCCTTGAGAGAGATGTTGAACCCTAAATTGCTCCTGATGATGAGGGCAGTGCCCTTACTGCCAACAGTGTGTCAATGCGTCAATTACAGGCTAAAAATGCCGTATAAACGCCGTCCAACCCGCTAATTTAAACCAACATGTGACCCACTTGAAATGTCAAATGTGGTCACGAATGAATATTTGCAGAGAGTGAAACCTGTGGGTATTTGTTCCCCTCGGTGTAGTCACAGTGGGGAGGGATCAGTTCGCAGCATGCGAGTACTGTAATAGGATACAACTGATCCTATAAGGGAGTATGGGAGTAGGCCAGCTGGGAGGGAGCAGAAAGAAAATAACTCACCAATTTGTAAAACTTAGATGTAAGTGCTCAAAGCAGAAGAAGAAAATAAAATCCTGACTCACTTTCTGTGCGCACCGTGCGTCGTATAATCAGTGTCTGGAGCTTGTTTATTTAAAGTAAATGGTGCATTCAGACACTAGAAGATTACAGCTGCCAGTAAACAAAGGGACTCGTCTTCCTTTGAAACCTATTTAAAAGGGAATTAAAACTGAGAAAGCTTCATCAGTGTTTGGAAGAGAGAAGAGAGCGCACTGGAAGGAGAGGGAGAGGCCAATCAGTCCGTTTCATTGTCTTTTCAAACCATGAGCTGAGTCTCAATTAAACTCTGTTATTGAAGGCCCTAAAAATAACTGCAATCAGTTACCTTTGTCTGAAAGTCTCTATTTCAATGTGAACTTTAAATATTGCTGCTGCAAATGAACTGTAATTTAAAAAATTGCCACACTGCTGCAGGAGAGAGGTTTTTTTTCTCCCCTTTCCTTAACAAAAAGCTTCCTTTTCATCTGCTTTCCCCTCTTTTCTGGCCTCAGTACTTTTGTGTCTTTGCGGGGGGAATAACGAGCATCTTTTTCACCAACAATGCTGTCTCTTCCCAGCGCTCTCTGCTCCTTTCTTTCATCTGCTTCACCTCTCGTCCCCTCCCTGGGTAATTAATCCTCCACGCTGCCGACGCTCAATTTTCCACCCATTCCATTTCTTTTCTTCCCTCATCTGCTCTTGTTCTCTACTCGTTTGTTTCTCCACTGATCTTTTCCATCACCCCCCCCCCCCACACACACACACACACTCACACACACTTCTTCCACTGTCCCATATTTGCACTTCTTCTCATTACCCTCAGATTAATGGGTTTTTACTTTTCATCAGGCAGTTATTTAAATTCAGGTCAGCTTGATTGAGGAGGTGGGAGAAGGTGGACATCAAACATCCATACCTGGGATAAATCAGAATTGATTACCTCTAATTATCTCTAGGAATGTTACAAACTGCGGAAACACATAGCAAAAACTCTTTTCCGCTGTCACCATTACTGATATTATCAACACAATAAATTACTTTTATTTTTAGTGAACATTTTCTCTCATTCTCCCAATCCTGAAATAGGAATACGACAGGCAAAAATAAATAAAAAGCAGGCATTCCCCAGATAGAGGCAGACAAAAAGCAGTTTAGTTATTTCCGGTGAGCAACCTGCGCCGAAAATCGGCTTGCATACGCTTTTTGCTATTTGTGATTCAGGAAAAGCAGCTGAAGGAAGCCCTATAACCTTTTGTATACTGAGCATCTCTCTCACTGCGGCCTCACGCACACATCTTCAGCATGCTGACAAATCCAGAGCTTGGCAGGCCTGCTGAACCTGCATTTGTTATATTCCACCACCTGGAAGTGAGGGCGATACCAAACAGTTGCTACTGCTTTTATTTGATTCGACTGGCTCAAGGTTTGCAGTGTCCAACTGTAACAGTCTGAGTACATCATGTCACGATCTAATCAGTTTGTCGGACAGCGGGAATGGGGTGTGATGGATCACTCTGTAAATTTAAGAGAATTTATTGCTCAGCAGGAGTTAATTTTATGACTTGGCTATAGATGAGCCATCTGCACTCCTTTTCCTTCCCTCCATTAGGTGTGGTCGATGGATGGCTACTATAAGGGCAGGCGTGTGTTAGAGTACAGGACCATGGGAGACTTCACAAAGGGCCAGAACTTTGTGCAGCATCTGTTACCCCATCCCTGGGCGGGAACCGGCCACGTGGTCTACAACGGGTCGCTCTATTACAACAAGCACCAGAGCAACATCCTGGTAGGAGATTGGCATACGATCAGTAATTAACAATTTATGCTGGTGATGGAATCAACAAGAGTGAGATGTTGTACATGTACGAATGTGTGTATGTATGTATGTGTCTTTCTAGGTTCAGTACCATTTCCGCTCTCGAAGTGTGTTGCTGCAGCGTAGCCTAAGCGGAGCAGGATACAACAACACCTTCCCCTACAGCTGGGGAGGATCCTCTGACATCGACCTCATGGCAGATGAGACGGGACTTTGGGCTGTCTACACGTCCATCCCCAACGCTGGAAACATTATGGTACGGATCTGTTTTGTTTTTAAACTTGACTCATTGCTGCACAGCAAAATTAGCTGATTGCTGGGTTAGTGCACAGAAATAGAGAAAATAAGCTGAGTGCTGTATATTAAAATTGTGTAATACAGTCAGGTGCATAATTATTTAGACAGTGATGCATTTGTGGTAATTTTGCCTCTGTACACCACAGCAGATTTTAAATTAACAGATCAAGATGTGATTGAAGCGCAGACTCTCAGTTTTAGGGGGTTTAGCAAAAGTATTGCATTAACTGTTTCGGAATTGCGGACATTTTTTACACATAGTCCCCAGTTTTCAGAAGCTCAAAAGTAATTGGAAAATTCAAATTTACGAGTGTCCAAATCAACAATTTGGTGCATTCTTTTTTTAAAAAAAACAAAAAACAACAAACTGCCTAAATCAGCAACACCAGCAGGTCTGAAAGACCACAGAAGGCATCAAGGACTGGGCAGGTTTCAGAAAAATGCAGCCAAAAAGAGTTGAATTGTCTTCAAGCAGGGACAAGTAGTCATTCCTGTTATACTACACTGAAGTCCACTTGAAGTCCAGCTAAGAGTTGCATGTGTAGTTGGTGCACTGCAGTGTTGTGTGTTGGGATTCTGCACAGTTACAAAAAACTGGCTTCCGGAAGAAGCGTCGCGCTCTCCGTCTGATGTTCCTAGAGCACTGACAGTTTTGCCATGTGAAAAATCAAAATTGCAGCGCGTCATAAGTGACTGTTCAGTGACCTCATGGCAGTCAAATTCAGTCACAGTTTAGCCAATGCGCTTAGATACAACAGGTTTGTCAAGCTTTAACAAAGGTATTTGGACCATAAATACAAGATAAAAAGTATATTTTCACCATAAAATCAGTCTAAAGAACTTTACATGGTCTATATATTTACAAATGTACACACACGCTCACAAATACATATATACACTGTATACAAAGGATGAAAAATGATGGTATCTTGTTTTTGCCCGAGAAAATAAAGGTTACTGCACACCCATGCAGCAGCAAATTTCAGTTCCAAGGCAGCTATGCCCTAAAGCATATCCTGCTCATCATCTAATTTACTCTAAATAGGACCATAATGTGCTAATGAACATCGTGTTGTTTTCAGTAAGACTTGAAACTAGTGACTGAGACCATAAACTCATCAGTTAAGTGTTTTCTGAATCAGGTGAAAAGTAGGGTCATTTTCTTATCCACCTCCATCAAGCAGAAGACAGGTTTATGGCTCCTTGGCTCCCCTTTTCAAACCCAGAGGTTGCATCCATCTTTTATACAAATGGCCTGTGGTAATGGGAAGGCCCTTTAGAAATAGAAAAATAAAAGTCTTTATGCTCTCAGGTGTACAATCTATAACACACACGCTGCTTTCAACACATTTCAGTATTTCTACAATGCAGTTGCTGATTTACATCAGTTTATTTACGATCACGTCCTCTCCCCGTCCTCTCTGCTTCCAGGTGAGTCGAATGGACCCTCATTCGCTTGAAGTCCTCCAGAGCTGGGACACGGGGTTTCCTAAGCGGAGCGCTGGGGAGGCCTTCATGATTTGCGGCACCCTGTATGTCACCAACTCCCACCTGGCCGGGGCTAAGGTCCACTTTGCCTACCACACCAACACCTCCACGTACGAATACACCGACATCCCGTTCCACAACCAGTACTCCCACATCAGCATGATGGACTACAACCCCAGAGAGAGAGCGCTGTACACCTGGAACAACGGTCACCAGGTCCTCTATAACGTCACACTGTTTCACGTAATCCGGAGCGACGGATAGATTGACACATGATTTAAAAAAAAAAATTAAATCAACTTAAAAAAAGAAATAAAGTAGAGATGAAAGAGGTGGAGTTTTAAAGGACATTTCAACTTACAAAAACACACACACACACACACACACACACACACACACACACACACACACACACACACACACACACACACACACA
>JAVDPK010001933.1:543510-564972 GCA_034780415.1 Cichlasoma orientale
TGTGTGTGTGTGTGTGTGTGTGTGTGTGTGTGTGTGTGTGTGTGTGTGTGTGTGTGTGTGTGCGTGTGTGTGCGTGTTTAACAAATCTGACACAGTTTTGACACAGATGCTGCCAAGCAAAAACTCTCAGTCTTGGCTAACCGCCTGAAGAGGTATACCAGGAGAATGAACCAGATGTTCTCCACTGAACCATCCAAGGTGTACTATCAGTGGCAGGGGAACAATATGAGAACAGCCGCCCCACCAAGGCTGGAGAAGGAGCAATACTAGAAGAGCATATTGGAGAAGGATGCAACACACAACACCAATGCTCAGCGGCTAGTGGATCTAAGAGCAGATCATGACAACCTCCCTGAACAGGCGCCAGTAACCATCATAGTGGCAAATATCCAAGAAAGAGTCTCACATATGAAGAGTTGGACAGCACCAGGCCCTGATATGATACACACCTACTGGGTAAAGAAGTTGACTGCACTCCATGAGCTCCTGGCAGCACAAATGAACCAGCTGCTAATGGCTAAGACACATCCAGAATGGCTGACTGAAGGCCAGACAGTCCTGATCCCCAAGGTCCCATCCAACTACCGGCCAATAACCTGCCTCAGTACAACACAGAAACTCCTGTCAGGTGTCATAGCAGTTAAGATGAGCAGGCACGGGGCTCAATACATGAGCGGGACCCAGAAAGGAATTGGCAGAGATACCAGGGGAGCAAAACACCAGCTACTGGTAGATAGAGCAGTCACTCGAGACTGCCAGATCATCAACAAGACTGGCTACGAATACTGACTATTGAATGGAGCAAAAATCAGCCGCCCCCTCTACATGGATGACATCAAACTGTATGCCAGGAGTCAACAAGACATCGATTCACTGATCCACGCCACACGGATCTCCAGCAATGACACTGGAATGTCATTCGGGCTGGAGAAGTGTAGTTGGATGATAAAAAAGAGAGGGAAGGTAGTCAGAACTGAGGAGATTGCACTACCGGAAGGCAACATTGCAGACATTGAGGACAGCTGCAAGTACCTTGGAATCCAGCAGGCAAATGGGAACCATGAAGAGGCCACTAGGAAAGCTGCAACCTCCAAATACCTGCAGAGAGTAAGGCAAGTCCTGAAGAGTCACCTGAATGGGAAGAACAAGATCCAGGCAAGCAACACCTACGCCCTGCTAGTCATCAGATACCCTGCTGGGATAATAAACCTGTCAAAGGAGGAGATAGAAGCCACTGAAATTAAGACAATAAAGCTCCTTACCATGCATGGAGGGTTTCACCCCAAATCCAGCAGCCTGAGACTGTACGCTAAGCAGAAGGAACGAGCCAAGGACTAGTGAGTGCCAGACCCATGATCCTACATGAAACAACAAAGATCCATGAATACATCAGGAAAATGGCCACAAAGGATCATGTGCTTACTGAGTACCTCAGGCAGCAGAAACCCGAGAAAGAAGAGGAGGAAGAACAGGAACCATCATGGAAGGACAGGCCTCTGCACGGCATGTAGCACCGGCAGATAGAAGAAGTGGCTGATATTGAAAAATCCAACCAATGGCTGGACAAATCTGGACTGACAGACAGCACAGACACATCTGTCACGAGGTCAAAAAGGTGATGCGCCCCCACAATAATTATATTATGGCATTAAAAATATTTTTGATTTAAGAGCTCACATACTGGTGGATTAATCATTACAGAAACATAAAAATAGTTTTCCAATTCCCAGTACTGTTAATTTACAGCAGCTGTGGCATAAACCTTACACTGGGTGGTGATCTAATACATTTGTTAAGCACTATATATAAAATTCTGAGTCACAGTTGGGGTCATCATGGCTTGGATCTTACAGGGTTAAACCTGGCAAAATGTTGCATTATCAACTAAAAATGAAGGTGAAGCACTGTTTTGCTCACAAGAGTGCGTATGTGGTCTCATCTGAAACATCCTTCCATACTATAAACTATAATAGTTGCTCAAAGAACAACCAGGCACCACAGGCTCAAAAGCTCAGGTTATGGGAATCCCTCCAAATCTTATGGCGCTAAAACCCAGAGGCTCTTTAAGGTGCTCTTTCAACCAAAAAAAAAAAAAAAACCCAAACCAGTTACAAGATTTAGGTGTACATATACTTTAACAATGCAATATATATACAATATATGAAAACTCATTTTCTTCCTGCCTTTTTGCTTCTCCTACTTTTCCTTCAGCTGCTTTTGACATAGTCAAGGGCCATTTATTAACATGGATTATTTGTCGAAATGCACAAAACCTGGCAGAAAAACAGCAGCCTCTCTACCCAGCCCTCATCCCTGCCCCTTCCTCTGAGCCAATCCACCACCAGAAGCCCCGCAGCAAGACTGAGATAAAACGAAAGAAAGACAGAGACATATGAGAACAGCAGAAAGAATCCACTTTTTCATTGACCTTTTCTCAGAACATCATTCACAAGGCCCTAGGTTTGATTTCCTCTCTGAGTTTGAGATTAGCCATCAATAACTGTGTCGTTAATGTCAAGCCACTGCTGACCTGACTTCCTCTAGTAGGCAGATCAGAAGGGAGAAAGAGAGAGAAGGTGACTGTGTGGTAACACAAGCACAAAAATTACAAAGCCGGATCACAATGTGTTTGAACTGTGCAGGCAATCAAATAAAAATAAGCCACATCCAGAAAGCACTGACATTTGCGCAGTATAAGACAATATCGATCTCTTTATTCACCGCACCAGGTGCTGTACATCCTACAAGTGATGTAACTATTTCAGTTCCTGGCAACACTGCAGCTGGATTTGGTCAGAAAAGTAGGAATGTTGCCAGGGAAACTGGACTGTAAAATCAGTCACAACAATATGGCACACTGTTACATTATATGCCCAACATTTTTATATATAATCAGTTATTACATCCACTATCCCATCCTTTGGATGGATGGATGGATGGATGGATGGATGGATGGATGGATGGATGGATGGATGGACAGTTATCACATTTACATTTTTTTCTCCAAAAAGCAGTTCACTGTGATAAGGCTATGTGGAATTACTACTGCAGTAATATTCACATTTACTACTGTACATTACCTGAAATATAATGTTTAGAATGATTATAGAACACCCATATTTTAGATCATCATCTTGTTTTCTGTAAATCTTTTACAAATATTTTATTTGATGGTGAGTTGTTGTGTTTTATAATCAATTTATTTTACTTTTCTATTTTAAACAAATAGCTATGTAGTAGCTTTACTACATTATTTGTCTTTGCAACCACATTTTTTAAATTATAGTAGAATGTACAAAAGTGCATATATTGTTATGACATTTGACAGCTTTGATAATACACTTAAAAATGATACTACAGTTCTTTACTACAGTATTCTTACATTTTCGCCCAGTTACAATATTGTCTTTATTTTTACTATGTCCTGGGTTCTCTGTGGGAACTCTGGCTTCTTCCCAGTGTCCAAAGCTTAGCTGTTTAGGTAACTGGTGTGAATGTGAGTGTGAATGATTGTCCATCTCTCTGTGTTAGCCCTGTAATAGACTGGCGACCTGTTCACGGTGTACCCAGGCTTTCTCCCTGTGGGACAGGCTCCAGCCCCACTGCAAAAGAATTAGACGAGCAGAAGAAAATGTATGGATGATAAATATATTTTTAATTGTGTAATTAAAAGATAAAATATATTGTTACTTTGAATACATACAAACTATTCTTAGGTTGGGTCCTAAACACCTACTTTTTCAAATCCTTCACAAGCACTGAATGCGAAGCAGATGTTTCTATGTAACTTTGCAAGCTGCACCAGATCACCCTGTAGTCACCACTGTTACAGCATGTTTGATTTTGCAGAATACGCTGAACTGGCTTTAGACCATGATGACTGAGGAAAACCCAGGTTACTGTGCAGCTGATGTCGGGGACGCAAACCAGGAACATCATGCTAACATATGTGTTGAGGAGGAAGGTGGAGGCACCAAAGTTGCAGTTGAGCAGGGGCACAGTGACAGAGCTGCTGGCAAAGCTGGTATTATACATAAGGAAACAGACGCAGAGCAGGAAATGAACGGCTGCCAAGTCCTTCCGGTAGATCCCAATCCTCCTGGAAGGCTGCTGATGAACTTGGCAGAAGTGAAACTTCTATCCAGTGAAGAGAAAACAGGGTGAGGATGGAGATTTAATTGATTTAATTACTCATGAAATTCTGCAAAGGGAACTAAATTAAGTCCCTGTATCTATGATCATTTTTCTTTTAGTCAATTAAAGCACAGAAGTAATGAGCAAAGTTCTGCTTAGTGGCATCTTCACCCTGTCTAACACTCTACTGACAACACGTATAAGACCCAACATCATAAACGTCCCTATACATGGGATAGTGGCTCAGAAACACAGGAAAGAACTGCATTGCACATTATCTGGCGGTACGTTCACTGACTGAATAAACAAAGTGGTCGGTGTAATGTTATCTCCCCTGGTTTCTGGTCTGTCATCAATCCTGAATTTGACAATTTGAGCCGGAAGTGACCATATTTGGGAGGGAGGGAGGAGCTGCTGTACAGTAGTGAGGGGTGGATGTGACTAAGAACTGGAGGACAGCATGCACGTCTGTAATGTCAGTCACAATGCAGGCACAACCTAAAACACCTGCTTCGTTGTAAATTTTAGTCAGAATAGGACAGCAAGTAACAAAATGAACACTGTGCTGTACTGAAGAAGACTGAGATCATTAAATCAGAGAAATGTTGTCAGGTTCAGGGCACTAACTGTGCATGTCCTTCAATTTTTGACACCAAGATGATACATTTTTTTAAATTTTTGTTAAGTGAAGAGTAGGACCCACGTATTTTAGTTAATTAATGGTAAACATCTGTAATTCTGATGTCCAAGAAAGACAGTCTGACATTGTGGGTTTGTTTGTTTGTTTTTTGTTACCAGGTGGCAAATATTTGACTTTAAATTTCACAGAGCTGAACATTTTCTTTGCTTTCAGTGCACAGCACTCAATTATGGCAGCTTATTTCTGCCCCTGAAAAAGGAATTATTTTCAAACATATTTTTAAACATTATCTTCTCTAAATTTTGAGTTACTGCCTCACACGTCTTAAAAAATAACTCAAAACGGCAAAAACTGTTTTATCAGTAGCCACAATTTTTTTCCCCCAGTGGCAGAAACAGCCATCCATAGTCAATAGCAGGGCCTGTAGACAAACTAGGATTGTAACGTATTTCTTTGCCTCGACAATGAAGGCGTGTCCTTACAGGGTTTTATAACCACCATTTGCAGCTGGAAGCTTCAAATTTCATTTGGAAGTTGCCCAATTTTTCACTTACAAATAACCTTCTTCCTCTGTTTGTAACTTTGATTGCTAAAATATTTCACACGAGCCTCACACAATTTTTTTTTTTATAAAAGGAGTTATTTCCTTACAGAGACTGCTCTCTGGCCATCTTCAAAGCAAGAGTCAAAATTCAATAAAAATCTTTATCTTCCCGCAGTCTCACATGGTCTAAGGTTTAGACCAGCAATTTGTGCCAGCAATTTATTTCAGAATAAGTTTTTGTTTTGTGTCATTTTGAAAAACAGAAAAGAAAAAACACTGTCAAATAAATCAGACTTAATAATTAACTAGTAGCTTTTATCACACCGTGGGCATCTACAAACAAAAGCCCATGTCACATGACTCCACAAACACACCCTGCTTGGACTGTTTAAATGATCACACTTCCCTCTGAGATCCTTCACACAGACCGACCTGAACAGGAGACACTCCTCTCCGTTATGATCATGCAGGTAAGAATAACGCGAGCTGCACATTCGCCACACATACTGAACGAAAACACTTTTAGTTACGTATTTTATAAAAGCAAACAATCTTTCTCCATAGTATATTGTTTATTCACTCAATATTGACATAAAAAGCTTGTGTGAAAATTGTACGAAAAAGAATAGAATGGATGTTATGTTATTATGATGTGTTCATCATGTGCTGATTACCTAAGCTTATATTATAAATCACATGTTTGTGATGGCGTAATGCAGCAGAAACCGTACTGTTTATTAGAGCCACTATGCTCAGTTTCCAGAAAGCTTTAAAAAAAATTACAAATATATTTTTTTCTGCTTTATTGTAATCTTCTAACTGAGCTCAGTTTCAGTTTCACACAGAATTAAAGATCTATTTGATTATTATTTGTGTGCTTGTATGTTATTTGATCTTTTTAGTTACATATTAGCGGGCATTCCCAGTTCCACTGAGCACATATCGTCGGTTTACAGATGCCTGACCTCTGAACTCACTGTAAACAACAGGAGTGGAAATCAGTTTCCACCACACGTGCACAGAACAAATGTGGATGAATAGAAATGGATTTTGTTTAACTGAGTCCAGGGTGAGAACAGGGTGTTTCATCCCTGTTCTCTACAGGAGTTAGACAAATAATTACAATACTGCAGGCAAACATCAGACTCATCCTGCAGGGAAACCCCAAATGTTGTAACTGTTGTATCCAAATGGTGATGAAACATCCAGATTAAAAAGACTAATACAAAATACATGGGGTTATTTCAAAGTCAGGTTGGTGCATTGTCATCCAAAGTATTTGTGGACAGACTGATAGCAGTAGTATAACTCAATAAAATATTGTTCAATATCGTGATACCTCTCCACAGAGATACTCAGTTTTATTCCAAGTGTTGTGTCACGTCTGTGTCTGTCTTGGTATTTAGTTGTTTCCTGTTTTACTTTAAGTCTTAGTCTCGTATTTAGTTTACTTCCTGGTTTTGTCCTGTTTAATTATTCCCAGCTGTGTCTCCACCTGTTCCAGATCCTCTCGTTACCTTGTGTCTGTATTTAAGCCTTTAATTGGTGTCACTTCTTTGTCGTGTCGTTGGCTATGTTACCCCGCCTGTGTCACCCTGCTCCTTAGTTTTTGTTTAGCTCTGGCACCCGTCCAGCCCCAATCTATTTGTATTCAGTATTTCTCGTCACTCCCTTAATAAACAGTATTAAGTTCAGTCCTATCTTATAAATCCTGCACACTGGGTCCAACTTTGCCTGTCACACAGTTCACCATGACACTAGTGATATTAGAGACATTATAAACTGGAAAAAAAAAAAAAACAGAGACCCAACTTTGACTAAATTTCTTCATATTGTAGTTTGTTTTTAAGAGCTCAGCAAAATAAAAAAATATCTGCATGATGAAGGCCACTGGTGTGAATACAGAAAAGTTAAGCTACTGTTTAACTGATTTATAATCTGTGTTACGCACACATATATGAACATAAATCAGACAAAAACAAAACAAAATATTTTAAATGTGTCTTTCAAGGGTGCAGGAAACCAGTGCCGATGAAACAAGAGGTGCAATAATCTCTTTCTTCTCACCCAGGAGACATTCCTCTCAGCTCTGCTTGTGCTTATGGCCTCGGTCCACTCCAGCTCACAGTTTCTCCTTCCCATCGACTGCGATGACATCTATCGGCGCGACAACAGGAGCTCCAGCGGAGTCTACACAATCTACCCAGGAGGTCCCACTTCTCCCCTGAATGTCTACTGCGACATGGACACTGATGGAGGGAGATGGACTGTCAGTAAAAAATCATATCATCATATTTTAGAATAAATCTCAGCGTTTTGGGGGCACCGTGCTGCAGAATAAAACATGATAGACAAGAAACTAAAGTGCTAAAAGTTTCTGCATAACAAGCAGTTTGTGGTGCATACGAGCACCCCTGTGGAGCCCAGTCATTACTGTTTCATATTAGAATTTGTTTTACCTTTGGGCAGAGCCAGACACCCGTTTCCCTAACCTGGAGTGAGCTGAAATCCCTGCCATAGTGAGGAAGGCTGTGTGATAGGTGCCATTTGTCTGTTTGTCAGCACAAAAATACTGAGCTGAATTTCATGAAACTCGCTGGAGTGCTGGAGTCTGGGCAATAATTAAAAGCTAATTACATTTCTGTAGCGCCATAGATCACTATCTTTAAAATTATGAAATAGGTTGTTGGCATTGGCGGATGATGCAGATGTGAGCGAGCGATAATCCTCCAATTAGCACCTGATTAAATGAAAACAAAAAAACAAAAAAAAAACACTGAATGTTTGGAAGATTTATGAGGTGAGGCAAGATCTTGTTACATAAATATACAATATTTAATGTTAGCAAACTTTAAACCTCTCTGTTTGTCTCTTATTCCCTCTCTCTCTCAGATATTTCAGAGGAGGCTCGATGGGACTGAAAGCTTCTTCAGGCCCTGGAAGCACTATAAGACTGGGTTTGGGAATGTGGCTGGAGAATATTGGCTGGGTGAGTGCAGGAGGGGGAAAATACATTAAAGACATGGCGCCCGTGCTGCTTTTAATCTGAATTTGTGGTGGTGAGATGAAATGATGGAGGTTGGGGGGGGGGGCATACAGGGTCAAAGTGAAATAGAGCTTTTTGTGTCTTTTCAGGTCTGGAAAACATCTTCCTGCTGACCATGAGGAAGGAGAATGAGCTGCGGGTCGACATGGAGGACTGGGACGCAGGAAAGAGCTCAGCTCAGTACTCCTCTTTCTCGATCGACTCTGAGAACGCTGGGTATCAGCTTCACCTGGGCAGCTTCACTGGCGGCACGGCAGGTGAGGGTTGTGGTGGACAAAAGAGACAGTTAATGTTTTAGGTGGAAAAATCCTTTTTATACAGTAATATGCCAACGCGGCCTATTAATTTGAATACTTTTTTTATCTTAATGGTCTGAAAAGTGCAGCATTTGGTGTGTAAAGAGTCACAAGCAAGTAAAGGATCTGTTAAAAAATTTGTGAAGGGGGTTTGGAATTAAAGCACATTAACGCCAGACTGCCATCCCATCTAATAATTTTCACACAGTGCCAAAGGTGTTAAAGTATCACAAAAGGTGCTTTTATCCTTTCTGAAGCACTACCTGCATTTATAAATCTGACTTCAAAGACAGGATACCTTAGTGTACATTCAGGTATTTATATCAGCATAAAAGTAATCTAAATAATCCATTAGCAAAATGGGTGCTCACACACGTTCTTCTGTTTTCTTCTTCTAGGGGACAGTTTGATTAATCACAACTCCATGAAGTTCACCACCTACGACAAAGACCAGGATCTGTGGGATAAAAACTGCGCTTGGTATTATTTAGGTGGATTCTGGTACAACCAGTGCCACATGGCTAACCCAAACGGCATGTACGCGCCTCAGGGTGCCATTGCATTTGAAAATGTCCACGTGATTTGGCACGGGTGGAAGGGCTGGAACTATTCCCTCAAGACCATTGCCATGAAAATTAGATCGAGTGCTAAGTGCCCGTGCACAAATTAACCTGATTTCTTGGAGCTCAACATGATTATGATAATACCTCGCCCTCCATCGCAGGAGGAGAGGTGGGATGTGTGGGGACACCATCGCTGACACCCCTGCTGTTACCGCTGAATTTAATTTACAAGCAATATAGAAAGAAATATAACATACCTGCAAAATGTATTTGTCTAGTTTAGTTGTTTCAAAAATACAACCAGTAATAATATTTAGGCATGCATCTACTGCTTTTAATTTCATGTTAACTGATATTTCTTATTAATTTCATTCTTATTCACTTACTTTTGTGCATTTGATAAGTTGCTCTTAGTAGCAGTCGATGGTGGAGGAGGAGAGGCCATACAGCTATTAGTGGAAACTGTATCGTACGCTGCTAGAACAGGGAAAGGTTTTTTTTTATTATTATTGTGCTAACTCACTAATAAATCTAATAAATAATTTTAACAATATTTGTTATTGACTTGTATAATTTTTCAGAGATTTTCTTTGGACTTTGGCTGCTTTTTCACTCATTTCACTCCAGTCCTTATACCTGACTATTTTCAGAGGAACACTTTTTTTTGTTAATCCACTTAACTCTGACCTATGAGTCATTCAAGCACTAAAAAGGTTCCTTACTCAAAACATGAAACAATGATCTATATGTAACAGGCAACTTAGCAAAGAACCAATTTTAAACTGTATCTTTAGGCACTTTGTTACCAGCACCCTGTCACAGAAATACATCATTTGTTCCAATTTCTTTAATTGAGGCTACAAAAAAATGCCAATGACACAACACTTTGACAGGCATAAAATACCATTTTTCCACTAACTGATTCCCAAAGAGCTATGAGCTAAAAACTTCGCACATCTCAGCATGGTGTGCAGCGGGTCATTAAATCGGAGGAAACTGGACAAGTGGAGAATAAAATAAAAGGTGGCAGAGCTTTAAAAAAAAACACTAACTACAGCAGATGCGCAGCATCTGAAAGTCATGTCGTTAAGAAACAGGGAAAAATCCAGCAAAGACTTGACACAGGAACTGAGAGATGCATCTGGCCCTTCAGTTCATCCATCTGCTGTTCACTGAAGCCTCATCAGAAATGGTCTCAGTGGAAGGGTGGCTGTCAGGAAGTCATTCATACTTCCAAATTCCAGTTTGACAGACATAAAAATAGCATTTTTGCACCAACAAGGAGATTTGGAAGTGCAACAGGCCTTATGGAGTAATGAATCGAAATTCTGTTTCAGCAGAAGGCAGCCAACAGCCACAGAAGAGCTTCGAATGTCCTTCAAGAAGCCTGGAGAACTATTCCTGAAGACTACTTAATGAAATGAGAAGAAAGCTGCCTCAGAGAGTTGAGGCTGTGCTGAAGAATAAAAGTGGTCATGCTAAATATTGACTTCCAAACTGGCTAGAATTTTACAAACTCTGTTTTTGCCTCATATACTGTATTTATGTGCATGTTTGCACATGTTTCAATAAATCCCTGCACCAATTTCACATTTTCCTAGCAAAATATGCTGAAATGTGGGATTTTTGCACAGTGCTGTATAAAAGGATGCATCAAGTGCTGGTTAGCAAAGTCACTGCACTTTTTTTGAAACCAGAAGTCACAGACCTCGACTGCTATATCATCTGTTTTGCTTAAAATTTGACCATAAATTTAAAAAAAATTAAATTATCTGACACTTGAAACTAGTGAGCTCATAAACCCATCTGGATGTATGTACTGATGTCATAGACCAAAACAGCTGGAGTTTTTTTTTCCCTCATGGGCTACACAAGGACTTATTTTTGTAACCAGAGGATCGCCCCCTGCTGGCCATTAGAAAACTTATAGACTTTTAAAACCCAAAGAAACCTGCTTTTTAAAAGTAGCCGAAAGAACGCTGTTAGTGCCTCCATGAGTGCAGTGAAATCTTTTTTTTTTATGATTTAGACAAGCGGGGAAAAAATAGATGGATGGATTCATTTAGTTTATTTAACTGAATCATTTAGGTGTAATGATATGGGCTATCTGGGAAGCATTGGCTGCATCAGTGGGTAAAGGTTTGGGGCGCAAAACCAGCTTTTTAAGGGGCATTTATTATGAAAATAACCTCAAGCTGCTTCTTTAAGATAAAACAAACAAAAAGGGCGCTTCCTCCTCCTCCTCCTCTCTCTCTCTCTCTCTCTCTCTCTCTCTCTCTCTCTGTAGGACCCAAAGTTGTTTCAGGAACACTTTTTTTGCGCTCGCTGGAAGAAACAGGACAGCCGTGTCCGTGCCAAGGAGAAGGCGTAGACTTCCTCCAAACATTTCCTCCGCCATCTCCGCTTTCGAGCCTCAAGGTTTTGTGGAATTTTTGTTCCGAGAGGAGTTTTTATCTTTCTTTTTTTTCTCTCTCTTTTTATAAATCTCCACCTGGTCGCTTCTCGCCTTGCTTTAAAGCCGCAAAGAGTCCTGTCCTGTGTTTCTTCAGGCATCTGAACTTTTAGCCGACATGGACTGGGGAACACATCTTTGGGTAAGTTGACAGCTGACTCATAAGAAGTGGAGCCTTCTGGGATACGTCTTTAGAGGAAAGTGGTTCACCTATTAATGTTTGAAGGGTATGATGCCCTCTTAATTGTTTTCGTCGACACACACCGAAGCCTGCAGTTGTTTTTCAGGAGTTGTCCTTGGTTAAGTAAGACGACAGCAGGAGTTTGTCTAGCTGTAAAGCCTGCAGCCACAGGATTTCGCAACTCCTGCTGCATACCTTATCATAAGCAGAGGGGAAAGGAGAGGTTTATTACTCTTTCTGGTGCACTGACTTTTATGTACACACAGTGAGCTAAGGGTGTATTCCACAACGTTTGTGAACGTGTGTGTGTGTGTGTGTGTCCTCCTCTTCTTTCATTTAGGCTCAAACCTGAATTTTGTTGCTTTGTGACAGGAAGTGTTCTGGCTGCAGATAAACACTGTTTGGGAAAGTATAACCTTCTTCATCTTGCCCGTGTCTTTGCTGTGAATCATCACTCACAGCACACCGACGCCAGTGCCCTCTGTAGAGTGACGGGACAAGACACAAAACTTTAGTGTGCGACTGGTAAAGATCTCAGTGTTTGGCTCTAGAGATCAGAAGTTCTCCTCCCACATTCTGAAGTGAGGTTTTTGTCCTACCAGGTGTCACATAAAGGCAGGAAATCCTCCCATTTGAGAAGCTTCAGATAAAGTTGTTCAATATCCTTGACCCTTAAGCAGTTCATTGATTATCAAACTAGTTCCTGCTTCGTGTTGTTCTTCATCAGCTCAGTGAGGGTGACTGCATGGACTTTGTCACATTTTGGGGTCAAACAAAAATATCTAAAGTTTGTTTGTCCCTGAGACATAATTTGTGTACAGTCATCTGAAATGATTTCACAGCTGCTGGCCTGCATTTAATGTGTGTCCGTTTAGAAAATTGTACTTGTAGTGGGTTTGGCTGCATATGGTATGACTTGGCTGTATGACATTTCACTGACACTGGGGTGTAGACCTGCAACAACGAGAAAAGCTACTTTTTTTTTTTTTTTTAATTTTATTGACTAAATATGTGGATAAAATGAATTAAAATAAAGGAAAAAAATACATTTTCCCAAAGCTGCTGGTGATTCTAATCTGGCTGAAGGTGTGATTGTGAGTGTCGGTGGTCGTTGTCTCTGTGTGTTAGACTGAGGACTTTTCCAGGGGGTACACCCGCCCCACCCTCTGGTAGCTGGGAAAGGCTGAATTGGGTAAACCAAAGAGGATGGATAAAGTATCTAGTTTTAGTTTTAACGTGCTCTCGCTGTTTGTTTAATCTGAATATCTTTGGGATGAGGACAGGCAAACACTGGAAAAATATTTTTATTTATTTATTTTTTATTTACCCAATTTAACAGTGTTGTTTTAATGTTGGAAGAACCTTAAACTGCCCCAGCTTCTCATCACTGAAGCTGTTGCGCAGGCTCACCGTTTCATCAAATTCAATCATAGAAGATTTATTGTGCCTGATTTCAGACGCACGCCTCCTAAATTCACTTGGGCGTATTTATTGACGTTGGTAAACTTCAGACTCTCCACTTGAGTTTAAAATAAAGTCCTGTGGGTTTAAACAATGTTTTGCTGCACAGCATAGCTTTGTAACGATGGACTTACTGGCTGCTTAGTTAAAAACACTGCCAGCTGTTATTAAATATGACGCAGTGAAATCACAGTGTCACTCACGGCCAGGCCAAGTCTGAGATTTATTCACGTCCCTGTTTTAAAAATAAAGAAATATCTTGCTGTTTTTAAACATGTAATGTAAGCAGTTTGTACTTTGTGCAGAAGTGTCACCATTCCCATCTAAGATTTTGATTGCTATTAATAGCAGTGGCTTATTAAACAAAGATGTCCCATTAAAAGAAAAGAAGCATCTCAGGTAATTGTGCATTTAAACAGTTGTTTGCAAACATCTGTAGTTCTGTCATAATGAAAACCATCCACTCTGTAATCATGCTACCACTGAAACATCACAAACTGCAGTGAAAATTTAGATGAATACATTCTGGGTTGCCAGATATTATGCTGAACTTAGCTGACGATCCTTTTAAATGCAAATATTCAAGCAGAGTTTCTTGGCTAACTGGCTGCGACTTCCAGCACAAAGTACACTGAACATTTTTTCCCCCTCCAGAATATGCAAGTTGAGACGGTTCTACCAGAGTTTGTCTGTTTGTGTGTGTGTTTTGTTTTTTCTACTACATTTGGAAGCTTGATATCACCTGATCACATGATGCGGCTGAAACAAACCGTCTGCAGAATTAGTGGAAATGTTTGGAAAGTGACTCATTCATTTTGGCCGTTTTGATAACAAGTGTGATAGATGTTGGCCCAGAATGCGTAATCAAACTTGGAGGCTGATGTTGGAATGGGCTCTCTTTGTTGATCTGCCTGTATCCTGCTGATATGTAATTCAGGGACCTCACACAGATATAAATCAGCGACATCACTGCTTCCTCCGCTGCACCAACTTTCCCCTTTACCGCGGTGCCGGGGTTGTGTTGACATGTAAACGATCGTCAGTTGTATAAGAAATGCTTATTTTATGATAATTTAACTGCCTGATATTTCTGCAAATTACTGCATGTTTATTGATGTAAAACCTATTTTGCATAGAGTACTCTGCAAGTGTCTTGAGGCATCCCTCATTTCTTTATGTTCTGCTGGAAAATTGGAAATGGGTGCAGGGATTTACGTGATACATGTGCAGCTATATATGGAAATGCAGTATATGGGGCAAAAACAGTTTGTAGAATTTGAAGGAGCAACTGTGTTGAGAAATTTGATGTGACCACCTTTTATTCCTCAACACAGTCTGAACTCTCTGAGGCAGCTTTCTTCTCATTTCTTTAAGCAGTCTTCAGGAATATTTCTCCAGGCTTCTTGAAGGACATTCGAAGCTCTTCTTTGGCTGTTGGCTGCCTTTTCTTCTGTTCTCTGTCAAGATGATCTCACACTGCTTCAGTAATGTTGAGGTTCAGGCTCTGATGAGGTCAATCCATGACTGATAGTGTTCATTGTGTGGTTTTCTATGCAGGTATGCTTTTACTGCACTGGCAGTGTGTTTGAGATCATTGTCATGCTGAAAAATGAAGCTGTTACCAATCAGATGCTTTCCAGATGGTGTTACATGGTGGATCAAAATCTAATGGTACTTTTCTGCTTTCATAATTCCATCAATTTTGACAAGGTCTCCAACACCACTGCAGCCCCAAAAACCATGACAGATCCTCCACCAAGTTTTACAGATGGCTGCAGACACTCACTGTTGTACCTCTCTCCAAAGTGATGATGAATGGAATGAAAAATATTGAAATTCATCACTGTCATTTGGCAGTTTCAAATCAAGATAAGATAAGGTTTGTCACAAGCACAGTTATACACAGTACAATGCACAGTGAAATATATTTTGTACCTGCATCCAATAAGAAATACTGTATATAAAAAGAATAAAAATAAGTACTTCACACTATACAGAAAAGAAATGGGAACAAATAATGTGCACTGTGACAGGCTGCTCGTAACAAAGTTGCAATCTAAAATTGGTTCTTTGCTAATTTGCCTGTTAATTTTAACACAGCACTGGTTCATCCATTGATTCACAGAGTGAAAAAGCAGCCAATGCCCAAAGAAACACTTTGAAAGACCTTCAGACAGCCTGAAGAACTATTTCTCACAACCACCGTAGAAAATTCCAAGAAATCTTGGTAGCAAAATATAAAGAAATAAGGGGTGGCTCAAAACATTTGCACAGCAATGTACATAAGCTCACAAGATCATTTCATAAGATAAGTATTCATCTGGGAACAGGTCGTATATATTAGCTAAAAATTTTACCTGTCCATTGTGCTTTCCAGTAACTACACAGAATATTACATTACATGTCTTCAAAGGGTCATTTCCTCAAACTAAGTTGTCCCCCCCCCTCATTCTTTAAGCCACAGATTTCCACTTAAGTAGAACTTGCATCCATTAAGCTTTCCAGTTTATTTTTCCATTTTATTTTTATTCCCATCTGTTCTTATTCTGAGGGTTTCTACAGACGATCACTCAGAGCCTGATTTGTTGAACATTTTGCTCCTGAAAACAAGTTGTAAAAATGACTTTTTCTTAATATCTTTTATCCAATGTCAGTAAAAATGTGTTCAGTTTTAGATTTCGCTTCTGAAAATGTATAAAGATTAGCACATATTTAAATAATGTTGCATTTGGATGTGCCATTTTACAGGAAATGCACATTCCTGATATATTATGATGCAAAAACGAATTTGTAAAGTAAGAAATAGAATTCACTGTGATGTGTGGTGAAACTGATACCTGCCTGGAAGGGATCTTTAAGCATGAACGCTGCCACCCATTTTTGAATAATTTACCACTCTGACAAAAGCTATTTGTAACTTAGAAACTGACTCACAAGTGGGTATTACAGTAAATCTTGCTGGGCAGTTTTTGTGATTTAGATTAGCTCAAATCTGACCCCAGATCAGCTGCAAAAAGGAAATGCTGCTTCTTGCAGTACTGTGAGGGGTGGGACCAGTCTAACTGGTTCCAAGGTTTAGACAGGCCCCAGAGGCCGTCAGTCACAGGGCGGAGGTTCACACTGAGTTAATCATTATCTCATTCTTGAACATTCTGACTTACAGTCAGTGTGTGTGTTTTTTTTTTTTCCTGTTACACAAACATGCAAATGTATTCCAGTTAAAGTCGTGAGGCGGTGCAGCAAACGTGAAAAATGCACTGATCTGTCAAACAACTCTTTAATCCCTCCTATCAAAACCTGCAGGTCTTTGCAGGGGCCTACTTACTGTACATACGCAGTAACAAACGACATAACCTGATGCGCTCAAAGAATGTAACTACTGTACACGTGGAGTTGACGCAGCCCGCGAGGATCGTGATTACCGCGCAGGGTTCGGAGGGGGTTTCCTGTTACCTGCGTAGGCCCCGCAAAGACCTGACGCATAAACATAATTCAGGCCTGACTGCGTTGCTGAGATTCACCCTCAGTATCTGTGTCTCTGGCCTCAGAAGACCCTCTAGCCTCAACGCGTGCACTTCAACACACAACACCACAAACAAAAAGGTGGAGTCTTTCTTTGTGTTTCACAAGAGACAAAACAAGGGACCCCACCCCTGGGGCTTTGTGGGTTCAGACTCTCGTGTTTCCATGTAATCAGATTGTTTTCCCCTCGGAGGGCTCCTCACTGTAAGCCATTAAACAGTGTAAATACGAGCCTTCTTTACTGGTCCAACAGGTTTGTGTGTGCGTGTGTGTGCGCGCGCGCTCGCGTGTGTTTTGATTGCACTGATGTGTCTAAAGAGAGGGAGGAATGCTGACAGGAGAGTGCTGTTGGAGCGCTTTTATACTCTGCTACACCTTCATACTTGCGTGTATACGTGCGCAGTGGGAGTTATTCTTAAGGCCTCCATTTGCTATGTGTGGCAGATCGACTACCTGATTAAATGAGTCGCAAACGGCAAATTAATTAAAGCCCAAACGATTAGCAGAGCGACAGGAAATTAATCAGCGTTCGTCTTAATAATGGATCAATTTATGATGTTTTAATTATTTTTTTAATGCAAAGCGGCACAAATGTGACTGTTTTGTGCTTTTCTCAATATTTTATGTCAATGAAGGGAATATTTAGTTTTTAATTTGTTTTTTATACAAGAAAAAAGTTTTATGAAATGATCCGGGCCTGTGGGAACTTGGGTTATATTACTTTCATTACTTACATTACAACATTTCAACAGAAAGCTCTCAAGACCAAATAATACATAGAGGAAAGAAGAAAAATGAATAAACTAATCAATAATGAGAATATTTAATTCACTGCAACCCTAAATTATATGCAGGACATCCCCCTTGTGAGATACTTCCTGGGTTGATCAATTAAGTGTGTAAGTCAAGCAAAAAGGTCAAATATTCTGCAATGTCTGCACCGTGAGAACTTTTCTTTTGTGATTGCAAACTGTGTGTTTTGGGTTTTTTTGACCTTGTGTCAGACAAAAGAAACCATTTCGTAACATCTGCTATGGCTTCGGGAAATCCTCGTGGGCATTTAAAAGTATTTCCTGACATTTTCAAGACCAAGTCGACTCGCTGAGAAAATACTCGGCAGTCAATGATTAAAAACAATAATTTGTTGCAGCCCTGCAGCGCGTGCCAGTGTTTGGACGTTTTGCTTCATCAGGGTTAGAAAATCACTCAAAATGCTGTTTCAAAGTTTGCTATAGTGGCATTTTTATTTGTACGCAGTGAGCAAACACACAGGGAGTCAGTCCTGTAAGGCAAGCTGACCCACTGCCGTGGTATGGCGTTGTACTGTTAGAGGTAGGGTGGTGACTGGATCAAAGAGTTGCATACAAAGGGACACAGAAAACTGTCACCTGACGTTACTTTATTTGATGTGTATTGACCGTCATTCTGTTGCGTTTCATGTTAAACTCAGATTGTGCATTAAAGTCCTGCAAAGATGCGACCACCTCCGAGTTTAGAGAAAAATGAAAATGTGCCACGGTCCAAAAAAGTTCTGTCTACATTTCAGTGTGTGTGTATGAACATGTAGCTTTGTGCTGCTCTTCTTTTAGGATCAGAACGATGTCATCGACAAGCACACGCAGTCGGGCCTTGACCTGCTGGACCGCTACATCAAGTTTGTGAAGGAGCGGTCGGAGATAGAACAGAATTACGCCAAGCAGCTCAGGTGCGCTCTGTGCTTTCTTTCTGTTTGCTCGTGTTTGCGGGAAATGGGATGCTGAATGTGTTTTCCTGCCTTTACCCCCACGTGTGATAGTCACACTGATGTTTTTACACTCTCCCAACAGGAACCTCACAAAGAAATACGCCAAACGAGGAAGCAGGGAAGAGCAAGAATGCAAGTGAGAGGAAAAAAAAAAGTTTTAAATTTTTGGCTATAGCTAATGTTTGCAGCTCATTTAATGTTTGCGACATAGTGAGCAGACTGCACTGTATACGATGGGCGTAGCTTCTGAGTCTGAAAAATAAAGCCAGTGGGGAAGTGCCTGAATTATACCAACATGATGTTCATTTTGTAAACTATCCGTTAGAGCCACAAGTCATTACAAGTAGTGACCCTCACTTTCTTAGTCAGATACACACTTGTTCGCCATATCTAGTTTGAAAACACCAAGATGGCTTCCCAACGGGACTTCATGTGACATCATGATGACTGCGGCCATTTTTTTTTATATACAGTCTAAAGTATTTTTTTTCCTAGCATTCTTTTTCATTTTATTTTTTCCTTTCCAAAAAATAATAAAATAATAATAATATAATAATAAAAAAAAAAATGACACCACCCACCAAATCCAAACTTTTCACAGCTGATGTTCAGGGTTAGTAAGTAATGCATTAAATGTTGATCTTCGCAGCCAACATTTTGCCCTTTCGCCCTCTTCTTGCAGATTCAGCAATCACGCATCATTCCAGGAGATCCTGAACGAGCTAAACGATTACGCCGGGCAACGGGAGCTCATCGCTGAAAACATGATGACTGGCATCTGCGTCGATCTCACAAAAAAGCTGCAGGATTTCAAGCATGAACGCAAAACGGTGAGAGAGGGAGGATAGGGAGGGGGGAGAGAAGGAGAGGAAAAATGAACCGGAAAGTTTGGCAAATAAAGATAGATTTTCACACTGTGCCATCATCATCTTGAACTGCCCGACATTTTTGCATCCTCTTTCTTCCTCCAGTTCCTCATTGATGTCAAGAAGGCCCAGCAGAATTTAGAGAGCAGCTTTAAACATCTTGAAAATGTGAGTCATGCGGTGTTTACGGTTTTTAGTTTAAATCACATGATTGTTCCTGAAAATATCAATCAAGTCACCTCTTGTGGGATCTCATGAGGAAGATATTCTTTGAGGTAATGTTATTCTATAGATCTCAGAACAGTATCGCAACAACATCTTGAGATTCCCAGAAAGAGCTGATTAATACACACACAGTAACATAGTTTACATTATTGATTTTTACTGTCACAGTGTTAATGGTTCATTGGAAACTGTTCACAAATTAATCAGGGAACAATAAAATATGGTCACGAGTTCACTCTCAGTACCATAGTTTAGAACTCAGTTCTCTCACTTTTACATTGTTTATGCTACTAGGGCTGAAATAATTTAAAAATAATAAAGTTTATTTATGTGTGTCTGTGTGTTCATGCCTACAGACAAAGAAGCGCTATGCCAAGGAGTGGGCGGAGGCAGAAAAAGCCTCACAACAAGCAGAGAAAACAGAGAGCGACCTCTATGCCACCAAATTTGATGTTGACAAAGTAAACACACACACGCTACAGTAGCATTACTTGAGCACACACACACACTCTCTTTTGTTTTTTGCAATATATTCACTCCATAAACTTTTCTTTCCTGTCTCCCACTCTCCTCCTTTTTCTATCCTCCCTGCATCTCTTCCTGCATTCCACTTCTCATTTTGTTTTGTATCTCTTCATTTCTCCCTGCTGCCGCTCCCTGTTATCTTCCCATCTTTCTGTCCTTCACTCCAAAAGGCCAAGCAGCACTCCCATGCTCGCACTCGCACAGCAGAGGAGTGCAGAAACGACTATGCAGCAGAACTCCAGAAATACAACAAGGACCAGAATTTCCACTATTACTCTGAGATACCGCAGTTCTACAATGTGAGGCAAACGCATTTATAAAAACACAAAACTAACAATGTAGTACAAGTGGAGGAAGCTCACATACAATACCTGCTAATATCACGTACTTTAATATAAACTAAGCAGTGATCCAGTGAGTTCATAGGCACATGAATGAACATTATAGAAACACAGCAAGCATCATTATGAAATCTAAGGAGGCTGTTGTAAATGTGCGCTGAACAGAAATTGCAGGACATGGATGAGAGGAGGATCCGGAGCCTTGCGGACGGCTACTGCAAGTTTTCGGACATCGAGAAGAAGGTGCTGCCCATCATCTCCAAGTGTCTAGAAGGAATTTCTGCTGCCGGGGCGAAGGTTAATGATAAACAGGTGAGTGTGGGATGTTTGTCACATGTCAGGTTGGTGTCCTATCCAAGGCACCACAATTTTAAGTAGAACTTCCTTGGAGCCAGAAGTTAGCGTGGTGCATCCATTCACTGTGTTGTCACCACAGAGAGTTATACTCTCTCCGACGTCCGTGTTTTATAAACATGGACGTTGCTTCCAGGTCGGAAAAATAAAGCCAATGCGGAAGCTCCTTAAACCTGCATTCTACCTGAAGGCCACCAGATGGCGCATGGTGGCAAAAAGACTTTGGTTCTATTGAACGGAAAATGTTTATATCATGTTTGAAAATGGAGGATTATCTGTGGTATGAAACCATATGCTCACTGGTTTTAACGAGCTGCCAATCACAAGTCGTTAGCCAATGAGTGTGGGTTTTTTGGGGGTTTTTTTTGTTTGTTTTTTGTTTTGTTTTTGTAACCAAGATGTCCAAAACACTCATCGTGGGGCTTCAGAAACCATGATGTCCATCTTTTATATTGTCCATGACACCGACTGATGGCTAATTATTAACGTACATCCATCCATTTGCTTCCGCTTATCCTGTTTAGGGTCGCGGGGGGGGGGGGGGGGGGGGGCGGGTCCCAAAACCACC
>JAVDPK010001933.1:571697-587257 GCA_034780415.1 Cichlasoma orientale
TATATATATGAGAGACCGTGTTTTGGGCAATATTAACTTGGTTTGTGTGATAAAACGTTGTCTAGCCTTTTTTTTTTTTTTTGCTTTTTCTGCTTAAATTTAAAGTCAGTCTTAAATCATCAGGAGCCCAAAAACAGAATTCATGAAAACACAGTGGAAATACTTAATTTCCTGCTTGATGATCAGATTTGCAACTTAAATTTTGGCTGAGCCACAGAAGATTTTCATGTTTTGAACTTGGCTGCAGCAGTCTGAAGTTTATGGGACTTTTTTCCCCCTCCATGACCATGACACCTCTCCATCTGTTATAATTTACCCTAAAATTAGAACAGCCTGCTATAATAGTAGCCTACTGATGACTTTACTGTCTCCAGAGGTCACATGGCCATCACCCTGTGGGTCATAGAAGAGTAGAGAGTTGCCTGAATTAGGGCCTTGTGCTCAGTCAGAGAAGGCTCCAGCTTTAGAAAGAGTTTGGCTATTTTTGAACAAAGTAGCACTAATTGATGGCTGCAGCTTGATATCTGCTATTTAGAAAGACATTGATAGCAGTTATCTTACTGTTTCTTAAATATGGCCGTTTAAAGTGGAACACATAGAGTAAATAACATGACTTCATTTTTTTTCCCCCTCGTGGACTATCTCCAGCGGTGTGACAGATGACTCATCTCAGAACATCTACACAGATTTTGAAGAATTTGATGAGATAGAAACTCCTATTGGCCAGTGCACGGCTCTGTACAACTTTGAAGGTGAATTTTATGACTCACATTCAACTTGTTCACAAATAGGTCTCCATTTAGCCTTTTATATATCTCTTACTTGTGTGTTTATGTGCAGGCAACAGCGAGGGCACCATTTCCATTACAGAGGGAGAGCTATTGAGCATAATGGAAGAGGATAAAGGCGACGGATGGATGAGAGTCCTTAGAGCCAATGGAGACGAGGGCTATATACCTTCATCCTATGTCAAACTCGCATCCTAACTTCCATCACAGAGCTTGTGCTGGAAGTTAACAGCCAAAGGTGAATACAAAGTCATCCAAGATAATTGGAGCTGCTCTCTACATCTTTTATCTCAGCCAGTGACGTGTACGGAGAGATGAAAGTGAGTGATTATAAAGCTTGTTATCGAGGCTGATTGCAATATCATACACTCCATCTCTGCTCACTGTGGCAGACGCTGCCTCTAAACGCAGGTGGAACTCTGACTTTTATAGTTTTCAGCTCTTTTAACAGAAAAGAAAAAAAACAAACTTTTGAATGTATGCCTGAACTTTTTGTCACACTGTGAAGTGACAACTCCTGTATCATATTCAGCTCGATTTGTTTATTGCGGTGCCTATATCTACCCACCTGACTTTCCCGCTCCCAATTTGAATAACCTGCTGAACCTTTTCTTGTTGTAACACCAACTATTTACCCGATTCCTTTATGTGAAAGGATAATGTGAGTTTTTCTTTTAAATTAGTAATGTGATTTTTATTTTTTTTTTGGTTTGTTTATGACTTTTAACTGGATGAAAACCACTACTCAGTAGGGAGTGTACAGTGACAGGAAAGGATAGGTTTACATGTGTTTATGTCTGTCCAAAGCAGTACTCAAGGCCCCCATATGAAGGTTAAAATCCTTTTTCTTGGTGGCTTCACTGACCTGTTATTCAAACACTTTCACATGCTTCTCATGACTTGCTTCAGGCATGCCAAAGACAATGAGAGAGTCACAGTCTACACGACAAGCACTGAAAGGGTAACCACGCTTTTTCTCTCTGCAGTTGTCACGCAGGACACAGTCTCCCTGTCTGAATGTGTCTGCAAGGTGCTGCTGAGAGACCTGTAGCCTGCCCATCACACGCAGCCTCTAAGAGAGAGATCTCTCTTCTAGATTGGGAATGGGGAGAATGCAGAGGGCTGTCTTAATCTTATTGCAAATTAATAGCTGACTTGGTGAGATAACAAAAGCACACTGTTGCTGCTGTCTGGGGCATTTTCTGGCGAGTCAGGCAACTCACAAAGAGCCATGCATGGTCTCATCTTGTGCACGCTCCCAGGCTAACTCGGTGGCATGCGTTCAGGCTTGCGTAACGCGGTAACGTTTACAGAAAAGTTACCATGAAGCTGTCACACTGAGACTGCTGTCAGATTATTGGAAAGTGTCTGAAAAGGGGGGGGGGGGTTATGTGGCACCTCGAGTACTGTGAAGACAGACTTTAAACAATATGAGCTTCTCCTTTGTCTTCATACAAGGTGTTGTAGTTTCTCTGTGACAGAGGAGGCTTGAAAGGAAACTTGCTTTGTGGTGTCTGGTGAATTTAAGGCTTGTGAGAAGCGAAGGCAAAGCACTGGCAATAAAGATCAAAGTTGAATGCAATGTAAAAAATAGTGTGTAATATTTTTCAGTCCCTGTGAATTGCTTGTGTTTGAGGTTGCAGCTTCAAAGATTTTTGGCTTTATCATATCGGGTGATTCAAACGTGGACTACAGGCAGTCTTTTGATTTCCCAATTTGCGCTGCGGTGGCTGGACTCGTGGTGGAAGGGTTTCAGCTCTCGTGGTCAAGTGTTTGCTTTCTGTTTCTCATATTCTGCTCTCAAACGGTTTATCTGCTTGTTTCCTGAATGTTTGCCTGGCCCAGTTCTCTAAAACACCAGCCTTTTAAAAACTCATTATTTTTACTTGAAACGCTGATGGTGTGCTCAGCCAAAAATCCTGACGAATCACTGGCATCAAGGGGCGTGTTGCAAAAGAAGGAAATGAGAGTTTAGTGATTTATCTCCTCACTGGAATCTGTCCTAACAGTGATCAAGTGCTTCTAAAATTCACATCTGAAATGTTTAAAGATGTCTCCTATTGAGCCACACAAGCTTTCCTCGCTGGCTCTCTCTCCCACTCTGTCCTGCACAACTAAATGTTTTCTCAACATTTAAGAGATTGTGTAAGTTGGCTTCTTCTTCTTCTTCTTTTTAAAGGAAATGCATGTATTTCAATTTACCATTAAAAAAAAAAAAAAAAAAAAAAAAAAACATTTGTCTTGTTTCATTACGTTGTTACTTCTTAGAAACAAAATGACAAAGCAAATGAACATTTATTTGTGCATTCAAAACCCTGACATGAAAAGTATCCAGTGTGGCCCCTTACAACAACGATAAAGAATAAAGCTGGAAATTCATTTTAATAATGGTCTTCTGGAATGTCAAGTGTCAGACAAGTGGTTTGGAGTTATTTAAAAAAAAAAAGTATCAGACATGTACATTTTGTAAACACATTCCAGTTTTTGGAAAAGCAATTTCAGATTTCATAAAAGAAAATGAAATCTAATGCAGCCCTTTTCACAGTAAAGGTCTGCCCACACACTCCAGTTTAAAAAAAAAAAAGTTAAGCTGTTGTTTGACAAGCTCGACACAGTCACATCTCAGCAAGTACAGGGGAAAAAAAAACACTTCTTCCTCTTTCTGTTTGATCTCATAGCTGAGCTCTTTCTTTAGCGCCACGACGCACAGAAGCTCGGCTAAAAACTTTCTTGCTTTTTATTTTCCCCGAGTGAAGAAAGTACCGATTTCACTCAGCTGAGGGAAACGGGGGGCCTGAGGCTAGGGTTAAAGGTTCGGGTTGTTATGGGGTGATCTCCGCAGGTTCCAGTTTATTCGAGAGGACACAAAGAATCTTGTCAAACTTCTCGTATCGCTCCTTCCTGTCTGCCCCTGCCCCCAGCTGACCCCAGAACAGCCGCAGGGCAAACTCTGTGCGGAACGCCTCGAGCAGTTCGGGGATCGGCTTCCAGCCTCCTGTTGAAACAGCGTGTCGGACACTCGGTCAGATCAGTTTCCACAAAGATCCAAGTTTCACAATTCACACTGTTTTTGAGGATAATGCTTTATACTTTTCTGCTTCCTGTCACAGCCAGTTTATTTTACCTCACAGTGAGCCCCATGCAAAAAATGACTCACAAGAACCAATTATCGGTAGCCTGTGGGAGCAATCTGCTTCATTCACCAATTTCCATATTTCACTCTCTCAACTTGCCGAAGAAAACTGATGCAAAGTGAATATTCTGCTCACCATATCACTGTCATCAGGTTGCCAGTTTTGGGTTCAACATTTTCTCAACTTATCTCAGTCACTAACAGCTGCCTCAAGGCCTTTTAATGCAAGCTGTATTATTATTTTTAAACTTCTCACTGAATATCATTTCCCTCCTCATTCGGTGATAGACTCATTTGCTTTAGAACGCACTGAACCTGACAGCTGCATTCATATTTTTTTATCAGCTTTACAATACTAACGATATTTTAAGGCGGTATGATGTGGATGAACGTGCATACCTGAGAGCAGAGCGTGTGCGTGCTCCTGATAATCCTGGGCGTGCAACGCAGCATTGCGAGCGGACTGGAGGACGTCATAGAGGAGCTGACAGCCTCGATCGCTGTTCTCCACCGGGTCCTCGCCCTCCATCAGCATCAGCAGTGGAACCAGGTGTGGCAAAACTAAGGGACCCTGGACTATAGAGCCTACAAACAAACATAGCCATCATACTCAAAAAAAAATACATTCACTATTTAAATATTGGGTGCTGTCTATCAAGCATTTATTTTAACCTCACAGGGGAAATGTAATGATTTTACACATCAGTGTGTGTTTACATTTCTAAGGGAATACTGCAGTAAATGTATATTTATATTACAGCTTAACATTTGCACAAGTTTTACATATATAATTAAAGCCTGACCAATATCAGCCGATATTCACTATTTGTTATGTCGGTATCGGCAATTGGAAATCAACTATCAGCGTCTGTCTTAATAGTCCTACATTTGTTGGGCTCTATGTATAATTCTACATAAAGGTTTAGCCTAATGAGCATAACTTTATGATAAACTCAATGTTACATAAAGTTAATTTATTTGGTCGCCTTTGAGACTTAAGACTGAACAGAGAAGAGGATGAACGATGCTGCAGAGCTTCTAGACAGTTTATTCTGATCCTTCACTATCCAAGGGTATGAAGTTATTCCATTTTTTTCCTTGTGACCTATACATGCTTATGAATAATAACGAAATAAAGTCTTGTTATTAATAAACCTGATCAATTCAAGAGATATTAGCAACGGATCCTTTCAATTCTGTAAGTTGTGAGGTGGGGCTTCCATGGATCAGCCTTGTTTGTCCAACACATCCCACAGATGCTCCACTGGATTGAGATCTGGGTCAGCACCTCGAGCTCATCGTTGTGCTCCTCAAACCATTCCTAAACCATTTTTGTTTTGTAGCAGGGTGCATTATCCTGTTGAAAGATTTCCCAGCAGAACACTGCCCAAAGCATCCGCTGGCCTGCCTTCTTCCCATAGTGCATCCTGGTGCCAGGTGTTGCCCAGGTAAGTGACACAGACGCACTCAGCCATCCACATAATGTCAAAGAAAATATGATTCATCAGACAGACCACCTTCTTCCATTGCTCTGTGGTGCAGTCCTGATGCTCACGTGTCCATTATTGGTGCTTTTGGTGGGTGACACGGGTCAGCATGGGCACCCATATGCAACAAACTGTGATGCACTGTTTTCTGATGCCTTTCTATCAGAACCAGCATGAACTTTTTTCGGCAATTTGAGCTACAGTAGCTCGTCTGTTGGATTGGAGCAATTGAGCAACTGTTCTCTAGAAGGTCTCACAAAGGTTTTTTTGGACATTTTTTCACTCATTTTCAGTGCAGTTCATTTTCAGAGGAATGTTTTGTTTGCTTAAATGGCCCATGACTCTTTCAAGCATAAAAAAGGAGCCTAACTCAAGGGATGAACCAGCAGCTCACAAAGAGACAAACTCAAAGAACCTATTTTAAATTGTAAGTATTTTGTTATTAGCAGCCTGTGGGAAAAACAGAATTTGTTTCCATTTTTTTAGTTGAATCTATGAAAAATGCCAAAGATAATAGTTTGACAGGCACTGAGTCGTATTTTTTCACCAACAGATAATTTTCTGTTAATGCAAAAAAACCCTTTCAATATCTCAGCAATTTGTGAAGTGTTCCCTTAAAAAATGAGAAAAATTGTACAAGTGAAGGACAAAAGAAAAAGTGGCAGCCATAAAAAAAGAAACTATCTGTGGCAGATGAACAGTGTCTGAAAGTCATGTCCTTAAGAAATAGGAAAAAAGATCCTGACACAGATGCATCTGATCCTTCAGTTCATCCATATACTGTTCACTGAAGGCTCATCGGAAATGGTCTCAGTGGAAGCATGGCTGTCAAGAAGCTATTCTTAAGGGAGAAAAGGCGGAGGTATGCCAAATTACACAAGAACTGAAAATCAGTGGCAACAGATATTATAAGGCATACCGCAGCGATATCTTGACAGAGAAAAGAAAAAAAAAAAACAAGAAGTCAACATCCAAAGAAGAGCTTTGAATGTTCAGGAAGCCTGGAGAACTATTCCTGAAGACTGCTTAAAGAAATGAGAAGAAAGAGAGTTCAGAATAAAGGTGGTCACACCAAATATTGACTTTCAAGCTCAAACTCTGCTTTTGGCTTTTATGCTGCATTTCCATTTATGTTTGTACATGTTTAATTATACCTAGTTCCCACTTTACTAGCAAAATAAAAGAAATGAGGAGTGGTGAAGACTTTTGCACACTACTGTATTTAGACCATATACGTGTAAGATCAATAGCAGCAACTGGTGCAGCCACAAAAACCATTTCTAAGTGCTCTGAACAAAAGTATCTTCCACATATGCTGCAAACACAACCACTCACCATCTCCCTCATTCAGCGACTTCATGAAGGGTTTGAGATTCTTCTCAAATAAAACTGCACTCTCTGTGTGGTTCCTCCTCAGTGCTCGCCATGTCATCTCCAGTCGCTGTATCTGCACATTTGCATGTATACAAATGTTCAACATATTTGAGAAAAAGCAAACTTTTCACTCTGCATAATTTTACATCTGGCGATCATAGATCACTGTCATAAATACTCCACCTGAGGCATCTCCAGGGCCTTCATCACAGCTGAGAAGGAGTACAAGTTGTGGGTGTGTTCTTTCAGGGCCTGAGCCAATGAGATTACTTTGTGTAAAACAGATGCTCTCTGGCTCACAGTCCCTGTGCAGCCCAGGATGTCCACTGCGACTCCCAGTGCTATTAGATGATGCCTAAAAAGTGAACATTTAGTGGATTAGAGGTGTCTGAGTGGACAGAAGATTGAATACATAATTGGGAAGGGACATTTTTCACTTCTGAATGCTGGCTTTCAGCCACCATGCAAAAACAGCTGAGGTGACTGGAATTTTGTGGTACCCAGATAATTTAAAAAAAATTATGTATACCACTATACAACTGGATTATCCTTTTACAATTTCAGTGTGCATCCACGAGATAAACCAAGGGCGCGGTATCTGCATCAATCTCGATGCCACCAAGGACGAGTGACCAAGTGTAATACTGGATTAATTTTTAAAAAATAGCGTGCAGGCTGCATGTACCTCTCTAACAAATCCTGTCTTAACTGGTGTCCATGTGGCAGAGTGACGAGCTCCAGACCTGATCCAACTCCCATTAGCCTCTTCTGCTCATCAGTCACCCCGACAATGCGTGCTACCTGCACAATAAATGGCCAGTCAGGTTCCAGGCATCTTGAAATGGAGTTTAAACATACATCTCCATCCAAATTTTCTCACTTTTAATTGCAAAGCTGTTTATAAAAATGCTTACGATTCGAAACTATTCTTAAATTCAAGTGAGCTCAAGGAGTCTTAAATGAGTTAAGAATAAAAACCAGGGATACCTGGCAGTCAACACTGAGTATGTGCAAAGCTATGGTTTTGGGGTCTGATCGGTTAAAGAGCTCTTTCAGCGCCAGCAGGACGCTGTTCTCCAGGGGTCGGTTGTTCTCAGGTAAGAGCAGGGACTCAAACTGATCCAACTGGAAACACGACACTGACTCCATCTGTAAGAAAGGCGGAAGAATGTTAGCACACAACTGTGCGCTAATGTGCATGGATTAGGTGTGCAGAATTTATTTGCGTCCCCAGGATTTACTGAGGACAGTGAATATATTCTGAATATGAACTTAACACGGCATTTTCAGTCTTTACAAAGTGGCAAATATAATATTACTCTGACACCTGGTGGCAAAAAGCTAGTAAGTCAGCGATTAAAGTAGCAGGTTAGAAACAACATGAGGAAATATGCATACATTTTTGCCAAAACATGTCACCTTTAACAAAAGTCACGGTCCATGTGGACATGACCTCAGGAACATGGAAAACGTCCTCCTGTCCTACAGATCATACGAATCCCTTTGCTTTCTATTTGTGGCTGTCTGCTAGCAGACACCTGAAATTACTGTGTGTCAAAGTAAACAACCAGTGTTTTTAGCTGTTGAACGTAAACCATAATTATCTCCTCATTTAGGAATAATATGTCTAGAAAAATTGTGACTCCTCAACCCAACAGTCTAAGACCCAATTATTCAATTTACAGTTAAACACTAACACAACCAGCAAATGGCCACACTTGAGAAGGTGGAACTCAGTAAATATCTCCTCTTTACTGGCAAGACTGTTGCAGATGCATTTTCTGATAAACTGACTCAGCTCTGTGTAGCTGACCAAACACTGAAATGGAAGTTTGAGCTGATGACTATGCAACTATGTCTCCATTAATGCAGATTTAATAGCACTGTGATGGAGTATGTTTTTCATACATCCTAAGCAAAGAGTTGGAAATCAATAGCTGCCGAGGGAGCATTTAAAATCTAACACTGCGCAGGATGCGTTTGAAAATAGTTGACCCTTGACCTCCAGAATGACCTCAGAACCAAAGCAAATGTGAAAACTACAAACTGCCACGATTATTTATACAGACATGTGGTCGCTCGAAATGCCAGTCCTCCTCTCCCTTCTTCAGGAACTGTTTGTCAAACAGCAGCTGCGATGATGCTTCTCTTTTCTCAGCCTCCAAGAAGCCAAAGGAAGTCTCCGTGAGGTGTGCACGACTCTGCCACTTTTCCTCTGCACGCAGTCGGTCCACATGACCTTTCCGCTTGTTCTGTGGCACCTAAACACAACAACAGGAGGATATGACTCTATATGACTCTCCATGGAGGATTTACTTGTAGCTTGTAAGGGCTTCTTCTTTCCCACAAAGATAAAGAGTGCCACCAGAAAGAAAACACGGGTTGTAAGAGTTTTTTTGAGTTTTGTTTTTTTTACCCGGATGACCAGCTCATCGTAGAAAGAGGATGGGTCTTCATCCCGGTCTGTGGGTGGAGGAGGTACAGCATTGGGGAAAACAGTAGAGACCCTGAGAGGTTTAGGAGGAGCTCTGGGGTGCAGCTGTCCATCTGAACCTCGCAAAGTTGCACCACCACCTGCAGGCACAGAGAGGGTAGTATGAGTTTAGTTTGATAGGTACATAAGCCGTGCATGTGCGTGTTTTTTCACAGTACCTGGATGGGAGGGCCGTGCGTGTCGTGGCTGTGGGCTCAGAAGGGGTTCGCTGCCTGTCCGAAACACTGGGTTAATGGGGGCGGGGCTAGAGTCCTCAGACTGAGCATTCTGTGGAACACCTGTATGAAGAAGGTGAGAGTAGCCACAGTGATATCAGCTCCTGTTTCAGGACGAATTCCTTTGAAGCCTTGATTTTGGCGTTTTGGCTGTTGCTGTGTTGGCTCTTAGTGGATAAAGTGAACAGGTCACTGATTAGAGCTGCATCGGTCTCTTAGATTAGTTTTTGCCAAGCACTATGATTAAGATACAAATAAACACGATAAACATGACATTTTACTGTGTAAAAACCTACATGGCAGCAAAATCTTTGTGCTATTCTTTTCTCTATGAAAAATACTGTAAAATGCATTCTTCTTCACCCACTTTATATACAAGTTTGTTGGACTCTGCCAACATTGAACCAAAATTATATCATTCATTTTTCAGGGTCGTGGGGGGGCCTGGAGCTTATCCCAGCTGTCATAGGGCAAGAGGAAAGGTACATATTCTTGTTTTTTCCTGAGGGGTCAGGACTGTTTTGGCAGCACGAGCGGCACATTAGGCAGCAGAGTTTAATGTTGTTGTTGATCGCAGTATAGGCTGCAGGTTTATGATACTGTACCAGTTCGTAGGTTGCTGTCTGACTGTGCAGTTTGAAGGGAAGGCCTCCGTCCCACATTCTCCAAGTTCGCTGGGTGACTTCCACTTCTGCCACACATTAAACAATGTTCAGTAACATGTTTATTTCCAACTGTTTCATTACATTATGCTTTTGTTCTTCTGAATAATAAAATTCAGTGCTATGCACAGGAACATGCACTACGCTTCACTTCCTCACACCTTAGCAGTGGATTGTGGACCTCCAGCATGTCAGCATGTGTGGAGCTGAGGCTGCGTCTTTTGTTATATTCAGTCTGTTTTTCACCCCCTGCAACTTTATTACAGCTGCTATTGGACTTTGCATGTCGCTCACTGATGACACGCAGAGGAAGGGTCCGTGTGATTGGGTGAAAGATGACAGCGCCCGAAGCCTGGGAGATAGGCCGACGCCCGCCCACGTGGAAACGAACGAGAGCGGGAACGTTGTCAAAGCGATCCTCCTCGAACTGGAACAGCTCCCGAGAGTAGCCCTGTCACACAGATAGAGGCATGCACACAATGTGTCAAGCTAAAAGACTAAAGAAATAGCCTCCATGCAAAAAATATATATATACCGTACACCCAAGAGGTGAGAAAAATGGCTAGTGTCACTCACCCAGAATCACTACTGTAACTAAGTTTATATTGCTTAAAAAAGCAATATAAACTTCACAGAAGTTCTCAAACTGATTTTGCAGCATTAACTGCTTTACAATAAAAATATATATATATATATATACATTTTCAGTATATTCCACATAATTAATGCTAAATATTGCTGCTCAAGCTATAAGGGGGCAATGGCCAAACATACTGTATGTCCTGTGTTCATGTAGCTTGAGACATGCTGACCATAAACAAACTAACAACAGAGATTATGGATTATTGTCGGGTGACGCACCTTTTTCGGTCGAAGGACCACTCGTATGATTTTAAAGTGCATGGGGCTGTTCTTCCAAAAGCAGGTCAAAACATAGTCGCCAGGGCAGGAGCTTGATTCTCGGACCAGAAAGTCCCCATCCCTCTCAAGCAGAGTCTCAGCAACCTGGAGACGAGTCAGCAGGTTAACTTAGACAGACCAGACAGTCCGTTTGTGTCGACATAATTTTCTTTATCTTTGTGTAGGTTGGCACAAGCAGCTAAAGCGATTGTTCACATTTTTTGGAAGTACAGTCATTTGCTTTCTGGTTGAAAAGTAAGATCAATACAACTTTTATGTCTGTGTGCTAAATACACTAAGTTGCCAGTTAGCTAAAGGAAAGCTTTTTAGAGGCCTCAAGTGAGATGTGTGATTACTGTGAAGGATGTTAATTGTGAACTATGCTGTGAAACTTTGCTGTAATTTAAAGACAGGTTTTTTTTCCCAGTCTGCCTTCATTTATTTATTCACGTTTACTTAACTAGGAGGTGAAATTCTTGAGATTAAGGATCTCTTTTGAGAGACTTAATATAACAATATAAAACACCTCAAACTACATCCTCCAAAACTATATTACATTTGAATAAAAATTGGCAATAAGTCTTCATACTAAAGGAAACTTCAATCCAGGCTCGATCCAAAGATAATAAAATTAGCAGTTAAACTCATTATATCCTGTTTGTCTGTTTAACCTGCACTGCGCTGCAATGTGCCTAAATACAGGGAGAACAGTACGGTCTGATGTGCACCTCTCGGCTCAGTGGTCCATGGTACCACGCGTGACTCCGTAGGTCTTCAGTGCTGAGCTTCAGCTCCTCTTCCAGCTCCTTCTTCAGCGAGTCCATCTCTTTTCGACCACCAAACAACTGCAGCAGATACAACAGCAGCCCCGCAGAGGCTGGAGTTACACTGCGTATTTTTGTTTGCTCACATTCTGTATGAGCGAGGATTTTTTTTTAAAGAGCAGTTATTGTGAGCAAGTGAGAGACACAGAGGCCCTTTGCTCAAACTCTTACCTTCAGCTGGCCGAAGTATGCAGTGACACTCCTCCTCTTGCTGAAAAACAAGAAGGGATTTGGAGTTACTCCTCTAAACCCCTGAGAGCCGCAGATGATGGTGCCATGTTTTTCCTCTGAACAAAAACAGTACAAGGATGGAAGGTCCAAGGTCTGGGCGTGTGAGTAACGCCAGAAAAGCTGAACGACTTTTAATAGCCCGCCTCGTTTTCTTCCTTCCTTCCTCCCCAAGCTTCCACTTTCCTGCCTCTGTACACACAAGGCTCGCAGATGAAGAGCTCAGATAACTTATAACAGGGCTGAAAAAGATAACTCCAGCTGATCATATTCACTACTCAATAAAAAACTCCATCTGTGCCTGCTCCTCTCTGTGTGATTGAAACAGATCATCTGTTTAGGGATTGCTTGCGCTCAGTGATGCAAGGCTAACACTATCAACGTTTACAAAAAACATATTTTTGTACTGCAGTTTACATTAACAGTGCAATTTGGTTAAGTACACGAAGCTAAAACAAAATTCGGATCCTTCCATCAAATCCTACGAGTGTGAAAGTTTTCATCGGTTTGTTCAGTTTAACGGTCATTTTGAAGAATCTTTGTGGTGCTGTTAAAACAAGCTCATCAAACTAGGTCTTTATTCACAGATCTTTATATAATTAAGTCTTTTCAGTGGCAAACAAGGATTTAAAAAAAAGCTTAAGTCATCATTTTACATTTCTAAATCCTCAAAAATTTTGTTACTTTTGGATTTATAATCTAAAATACTAGAATCAACTTTAAAAATGCAAACTAAGTCTTTAACTCTAGACGTGCTCCACAGAAAACAATACTCTGCCCTCCATGACCACAGAATCCTCAGTGCCGCTCGTGCTGCCCGCTTTCACTGTCAGTGAAAGGCCTGCAGCCTCCTTCCATCGTCCTCCTGCCTGAATTAAAGTCCAAGCACTGAGCTGACAGATGAGCCTCCTCCACAGCAACATATTTGTATATTTACTTAAAATATTCCACTCAATAGTTTTCTCCTTATTAACTCACATGGCAATTATTTTTCTCCATTATTAGATTCATCTTTCATCTATAAATGTCAAGAAGGTGGCAGAAAGAAAAATCATAATTTTCCTAAAGCCAAAAAACTTTCACATGAAGCAAAGCAAAACTGAGATGCTACAAATACTTAAAATCTGGCATGTTTCCTTAAAGAAATTGATTAACTGGTTATCAAGCCCAGCCCAAAAGACAGAAAAAAGCCTCAAAGCACAATACCTCACACTGTTCTATGAGATAGGAACGATTTTCTGTGTCCTTGTGGCAGTGGATAAATGCACTGCTCAAAAAAATAAGGAAACATTTAAATCGCACATCAGATCTTGATGAATGAAATATTTAGACTGAAAATCTTTACTAACGTACAAACAAAATTATGTCTCAATGGTCGGTGGAAACTATCAACCCTTCGAGAGCTGGGTACAGAATAACACCAAAAGTTAAAGTTCAAAATTGAAATTACAGGCTGGCACAACTTGCACCATAATGTGGCACAGTCCTGTGTATGGCCTGTATACACTCCCAACAACCTCTGGGCATGCTCCTGATGAGAGAGTGGATGGTGTCCTGGGTGATTTCCTCCCAGACTTGGATGGCGCTATTCGGCAGAGTCAGATGCACCGATACACAACATCCCAGAAACATCAGATCCAGGCAGTGGCATTTATGTCTACTTTATCCAGGAACTGCCTACACAATCTGGCCACATGAGGCTGGGCTTTGGCCTGCACCCCTAGGACCCCAGGGCCCACCACATCAGCATAAGGTCTGATAGTGGATCTGGGGATTTCATCCCAGTACCTAACAGCAGTCAAGGTACAGCTGGCTAACATATGACCCACCAAGGATATGCGTCACCAGACTGTCATTGACCCACTGCCAAATGGGTCATGCTGATGATGGCAGCATAACGTCTGCCACGGCATCCCTAGACTATTTCACATCTGTCATATTTTTGCTCACAGTACTAAGCTGCACAGCACCGGTCTGTGAGCACAGGTCCCACTAAAAGGATGGACCCTGATGCCAATCTCATGGAGTCTATTTCTGACAGTTTGGTCAGAAACATGCACATGAGTAGCCCGCTGGAGGTCATCTTATTAGGCTCTGGCAGTGCTCCTTCTGTTTCTCCTCCTACAGAGGAGCAGATACCAGCCCTGGCACCGGTTTTAGTTTAAGTTTAACTGATATTATTTTATACAGTGATCATCAAGTGTTCCATTAACTTTTTGATCAGTGCATAGCGCATTAAGTATAATGCTCTAATTGCAACATTACATTGAGACACCTAATAGTGGTCGAGAACTGATATAAACGGGGAGGAAAGATGCTTAAAAACATACAATTTCAAAGTTAAACTCTGTACACCATCACAGCCTTCATACAGGTAACAGGCATCATAGGTTCAGTGTAATAAAGTTTGTAATAATAAGTTGGACCAGGATGTACTACAACAGCAACACACAAGTGAACAGATAAAAATAAACAAAGACATCCGGATAAATCACAGTTGTAAGATTAGTTGCGAGGCTCTGGGTTCAACATCCGGTTGGAGGGGCGTTGGTTCAGGCAGAAACACCTGTACAACGTGCCGGACCGCCACATTTTAGTATGTTTCACACTATTTTATTAATCTTCGCTGGCAATCTGACATCTCAGGGGTGGCAGCTGCATTTATATCCTCTAATAACTTTGGTCGTTAATTTGCACATACTTAGACACAGTCTAAACTTGCCAGTGCCTCATAATTGTGCAACAGGTCGTTAGTTCGCTGGCAAAGGTACAGGTAACACAGCAAAAGTAACCACTCTGGATTCTTTAGGACTAGCTTTACGGCATCGTGTGTTTAGCTATGAGTACCAAGTGTTCAGAAAGCCTTGCACAACACGCATTAAAAGTTAAATTAGCTGTCCAAAAAAAACCAAAAAACTCTTAACCACCAACATCTCGCGTTACTTAAAAGTTGTTTCTTGTTTCAAATACGTTGCACTGTTAGCGGTCAGCGTCCTACCTGTCAGTCCGATTCACAGCTCACTCGTCGCTGACATATTTTACTCTTTGTAGTCCGAGTTCACAGCAACAAAACAACAGCTGGGCAGTTGTTGCGTTCAGTCCTTCTCTGCTGCGGTCCCTCCCAGCTCCCCCCTCTGCTCTCCCTCCTGCCTGAGCCGTGCTCAGGACGAGTTCCCACAAGTTTCTCTCAACTCTCCTCCTCCCCGCCCCAGGCCCCGGTGCTGAAACGCCGCTATCTGTCTGGCATTCCTCGGATACCGACACAAGGTGAGCTGACACAGCAGCACCTGGCCAACGTAGGGACGACACGGGAAGGTGGGGAGCAGTATGGGGGTATGGCTTACACGCGGAGCTGATTTAGGCTCAGGCTAGACAACATTTTATCACACAAAGCGAGTTAATATTGCCCAAAACACGGTCTCATATATATATATATAGCTGGATACCAGATACCA
>JAVDPK010001933.1:587331-598941 GCA_034780415.1 Cichlasoma orientale
AGAAAATAGATTTTCTCTCGAGTAACTGTTTTGCATAGGGGTGGAAGACGTATTGAGACTATTTACCAACAGGTAAACATCACTACACTGCAGTGTAAAATACATATACAAGTAAAAATCATGCGTACAAAATCCCACTTAAATAAAGTTTCAAAAACATTATGAAATGGACCATTTCACAATGTGGCAACTGATATTAGTTTTATTTACTTTATATACTGCTGGGTAGCTGGTATCGAATATAATTTAACATAATTATTAAGTGTATATGTATTACCTATTTATTATTGAAACAGTACTTAGAAATCAGTGTCATATGCAGTGACTAGATGTCCCTCTTTATGTGAGACCACACAGCATTTTTATTCCTCGTCCCCATGTCCCACATCTTGACACAAAGTCCCACATTTTGACTGTTTTTTGCAGGACACACACTTCTCTAAAGTCTTGCTTTAACCCAATGTATATGAAGGGAAGCCTTTTTATTATAGTAAGAAAAAGGTTAGTCTGTCTAATACCATATCTATCAGGGAAAGTTACAAGTCACCAAAAAGTCGCAACCTGCGGTGATTTCCTCCCATGGATGAAGAAAATGAGGCAAAAGTTTTTTCTGAGAAATAGAGTTTTGTCTTGGTCACATGGCGTGAAGTGACACAGAGTTGTGACACAATTGGATACAAATAAATCAAATTATCAGATGTGGCTCAAAAAAGGTATGCCAATTTATGATATGTCCAAACTGAAACCCAAAAGCAGACAGACGAGCAGCTGAAATAACAGTGAAATTAAAGAGAATATGGGAGTACATAATAATAATAATTGGCGTGTGTACGCTAAATGACTATCTGGTAACATGAACAGTTTATTGCATTTTTATTTGTAAGTTAGATATGAACATTTCAGACTACCTCTCGCCATTGTTGACGTGTCCTACTTTGATTGCCCCACATTTAGTTTGTTGGGAACTGGTCACCCTGGTATCATAACACTCCAGCACATGCTTTCCTTATCAAAAGATTTTATACAGCCTTTCTTCAGCACACGACTCTTTATACCATAACAGACATTAATATCGGTAAGCTATATTGCTGCTGAATTGTCACCTATCACCTCATCTGAACTGGAGGAACAACAGAAATCTTACACATAAACATCTCGAAATTAAAAAGCATGTGCATGGCTGGATACCAGGAAAATATTTTTTTTCTAACTTGTGAGTCACAGTAAGATTGATTTTAACTACAGGGGAGCATTTAAAGTTCATGAGCAGAGCTGCAGAAAGAAGTTGAGATGCTAATGTGTAAATGGTCAGTTCATGCATCATAAAACCCTCTTTTCACACACATTTGTGGCTGTATGTAGCCGTGCAGGTGGGTTTGGATTTACATGTGCACATTTTCAAATATCCACCTCTGAAAATTCTACAGCTGCCCTCAAACAAGGATGCTAGGAGCTCTTTGTTTGTGCACCTCAAAACCACTGAAAAAGTCCATGGCTACATCTTTTCAGCGGACAATAACAGCTTACTGCTTCTTTTGTGTGTGTGTGTGTGTGTGTGTGGGGGGGGGGTTCTTCATGAGTAAGGTCTTTGGATGATTCAAACAAACTGCAATAATGGTTTTGGGAAGGACACAATCCAGCCAGGGTTGCCACATCTAAATAACAAATGTAATTCTTTTTTAGTTGCTAGGAGCAAAGTGAAAATAGAGCTTTTTGTAATTTGGATGAACAGAATTTTCTTGCTGAAGATGGTCTTCTTTGTAATGGCCTGAACTTAAGGAATCGAAAGCTCACAGACACACACACTTCCATTTGTCATTGAGTTCTTGACCTCCAGCAGTGGGAGGTGCGACTTAAACATTTAAGTCTGAAGGTGTGGTGTTATTGTATTAGTGGTTAAAAAATGCTGTCATTTAATATCCACAAAGGCTTTTCATTCATATTGTATTTTCAGGCTCTTTTATTATGGTGGCCCTGAGAAGTCATTTGACCTCTCAGGGCCACCGTAATTTATGGATAACTGATTGTTTGCCCCACCTTACAAACTCTGACTCAGACTTTATGAGGTAAATTTTAATCATTAAACAGATGTGGGGTCACCTCACCTGTGTTTGCTGTCCTGGCAGCCGTTGTGACTAACGTTGTCCTCATCCAGGGGGCGGAGCTGCGAGCATGAGGCAGACAGGCGGTGTTTCTTGTCAGCGCGCTGGAGGCGGGGAAGAACACTCTGACGAAACAGATCCTTCGGCTTCTCCTGCACGAAATGGTATATCCCCAATTAGTGTTGCACCCGGAGCTGCCGTTTGCATTATCTTACAAAGAAAATGTCTGGCAGCGTTACAGATGAGATTATTTCAAAGAAGACATAATCCGTTTTCGCGATGTTACAACATATAGTGCAAATTTTGCAGCCTCACCAGATCCATGGACGATCCCAGTGAATACTTTCGGCTCACTCTGCGCTTGATGACTTGCCCACCTCAGAGGATAGAAGGGTTATTTTAATGGAACAGTTTGACATGTTGGAAAATAAGGTTAAAGACAAGTTAAAGAAGAGAAGATCCATACCACTCTCATGGCCGTCTGTTAAAAATGAAGCTGGAATAATAATAATTAAAAAAAAAAAAAAAGATACTGAATGTTAATTTAAATGCTTCGTGGTACAGGTCACTTAGTTTTCTTGTTTTCATTTACAAAACTGATCAGCATATTTCTCAAAAGCTATTCCAAGCATTCAGTATATTTCATATAGTGCCAGATATTAATTAACATTCAGGTCTCTTCAACTACTTTCATTTACACTAAGCGGAAAGAGCCAGAACAAAGTAACATTTGACTTGATAAACAGGCTCGTCACGCTCTGCATTAATTATTCCAACAGATGCTGTTAAGATGATTCACCTAAAGATAAGATCTTATCTTCATGTCTGTGTTCTATCATAACAGAGCCGCTTTGTTAGATCAGCTGCTTATTAATGCAAATATAGCATGGCGTGAACGTTGCTGCCAGACACGCTTGTCTGAATATTTCAGAGACTCCTGATCTACGGGGATTTTACACACAAACATCTTTAGGGTTTACAGAGAATGGTCTGAAAAAGAGAAAATATCCAGTGAGCGGCAGTTCTCTGGGTGAAAATGCCTTGTTGATGTCAGAGGGCAGAGGAGAATGGCCAGATGGCTTTGAGCTGATAGGAAGCAACAGTAACTCGAAGAACCACGCGTTACAGCCAGGGTATGCAGAAGAGCATCTCTGAATGCACAACACATCAAACCTCGAATCCAGGAAACTGCAGCAACTGTGTGATGCTGCAGTCATGTCAAAATTAACCAGAATCTCTGAGGAATGTTTCCAGCGCCTTGCTGAATCTGCGCCACAAAGAATTAAAGCAGCTCTGAAAGCAAAAGGAGGTCCAACTCAGTACTAGCCTGATAAAGTGTTCAGTGAGTGTATGTTTACTGGAACACATGAACAGTTTTACTATAAATAATGTAAATAATGTGTACATGAGGATAAACTGGAAAAAATCTGCTAACCCTCAAGGACACATTGCATAAAAAGTACTTGTTTTAAGGCTGATATCTTAAGGAAAAACTGATGCATAATATTGTGCATCAGTGCTGTAATGCAGTAGTTTCTGAAATGGATAGCACAAATGTGTTGATACACTAGCGTTAAGCCATCAGGGTCCATGGAGATCAGGGCCCACTTGTCTGCTCAGCCTAGCCTTGGCCCATTATAAGTAAATACAAGCGGAGTGGGGTAAAATAATGAAATGCATGATTTAAAAAAAGAAAACTGATAATTAAAAGTGATAATTTTCCTAAAAGGAAACTCATATGCTGTCATCCAAGACATTTCTGATTGATAAACATTTAATCTGTATGTTTTTTTTAATGATTTCGAAACTTCCCAGCCCTTGTGTGTACGTGCAACTGCATGTGGCCCATGCATGTCACCAGAGTGTGGGTCCAGCCTCTCCCTCTGTTTAGAAAGCTGGTTGAGGATGGCTTCTCTGTGTGCTGCATCTTCTATCCCTGCATCCTTCAACTCTCCGTCTGTCACATTCATCAAACCCTGCAGACAAAATAAATCCAGAGCAGGAATATAATTAAGAAAAAAAAACAGTGATCAGGGCACAGAAAAGAAAAGAAAAGAAACGATACCAAGGAGTACACAGATGCATTTTGAAGATTTACTGTTCATACCTCCAGACCATAATATTCACTCTCGAGTATCTTGGTGTACTGGGGCAGGCCGATCTGTCTCAGCCACCAGGCGATGGAGCGATTACTCATGTCTGAACAACAAAGGGAGAAAAGATACTGATTACATACCAACACATATGCAAACACGTGCATGCTTGAACATGTTTCTATGCATAAGAGTTTCAAAGAAAACACAAATGCAGGATCAGCCCCGATTATCAGCTTACTTTCAGAAAGCAGCCAGTGAGGCAGACACACAAGCAGACAGTCCAGTTTGCCTTGCAGCAGCTACAGTATGTAACACCTACCTGCTTACAGGGTCCACCGTCTCACTCGGGGAATCTTCTTCTCTGTTCCTCTTTTCAATATCTCTCTTTCATTCTGCTTTTTCTTTCCCTACTTTTCCTTCCTCCTTTGAAGCTGCCCTCATCAAAGTTACTCGTATCATTAAATCTGCCTTTCACTCTCTGTTTGTGGTAATAGTGGAAGCCCGCTCCCCCTCAAACCTGCAGGGTCATCCAAAAGCCAATCAGATTGTACACGGGGAACACAGCACTCTGCGCAAAAGAGCAAATCACAGCGCAGGAATCCTCTTAAACTTTCAGTAGGTGGAGAGCACAGGTAGAGACATGCCATGAGATAGATGTTTCAGAAAAACAAGAAGGGGCATATTAAATGTTAGGCAGCTGTCAGCATGTCAAGTCAGAGACAGGCATGCATGCACGGTGGTGTGTCTTCCAATGTGTCTGTCTGCTGGTTAACGTAGCATGTTGTGAGATACAATCTCTGCAGGAAATCTGGTGCTGTGTGTAAGGGTGACACCCAGTGTTGAAGTGAAAAGTGGCACAGACCTGACAGTTTTATATATATATAAAAAAGGCAATTTGCTCAACTTAATGACAACCCCTCAACATATGTTAGGCTGCTAATCTGAGAAAATAATGTCAGTCAGTAACTGGGGGCATTCAATTTGTACAATGAAGATGTTTACTTGGCATAGAGGCACTATGGAGCATTCAGCATTTTAGAAGGTTGATAGAGAGTGCTTCTTCTGGTTTCTTCCACTGTGAAAGTCTGGGCTGATATAGATGTTTAAACCATATACCAATGTATTTTGTTGTGTTTTCTTTGTTCATCATTGTTATATGTTATTATACGATCATTGCTGTATCATTATATTGCTGCTCAGCATTGCGTATTATTGATTTGGCACATTGGTGGCCACTACCACCAGTGAATGGCATTCAGCAGGGGCAGTGCTGGCCAATACAGAGCCAGCATAATTGGTGGAAAGTGAAAGGCTACCTGCAAGGAAGAAGAGTAAACAGTGCAGGATTAATGTCTTAATAGAGCTAGGCTGTTAAAGCTGTTTAGCCTCTCAACATAAAGGTTTAAAATCCCTGCTGAGCTGGGTGCTTTTCATTAAACCAGTGCGCCTTCCTGTTTCTCTCACCCGCGTGTCTTTCTCTCATCGTAGCTCCACCCAGCGATGGTGTTTGAGGCGCATATGTAAGGGAGGATGCACCTGCGTTTCCTTGCTCCAAACTCCTCAAGAAGCCTCCTCACCTCTTGTTTCATAAGGGATCAAAAGATCTTCCATGATTGTGGCGGGGCTACTTAGCAAGGCTAAATTACTATGCCAGGTTCTTGTTAGCTTTTGCAAAAGCAATAGGGGTGCATCCTAACAGGAAACATCACAATCTGTTGCGGTGTGTGCACCACCCAAAACTGGAAGGCTTGGGTTAGATGAAAACCGTCCAGAATGTTGGCAGCATCCATCTACTAAGTGTCAGTGATGTTCAGTGAGGTGAGCCCAAAGAGCCACAATCTGTTCCCATCAGCCGTGTGTGCCGCTGTACTGCCAGACTTCAGAGCAGTTTATTTCCTCAGGCCGAAATCCTCCTCCACGTTTCACTGCGAATAAAAGCTTTATATTTAATGAATAAATTATTTAGTCCTACATAGAGTCACTTCAACAGCAGTCTTGTTTTACAACCTAGTGTTGTATAATTAACATGAATCTTAATTTTTGGGTGAGCGGAGCACAGAGGATGCGAGGAAGCATGATAAAAGCATAATGAATTTAACATAATGAGAAGCACCAGCGGTCTGTGGACAGTGAGTCAGACTAGTCAGCCGCTGCTGCTTACATTTTAAGATACCATCGTTAATTTGCATAGCCTGGTTTCAAGGCTGCACTCCACATGACTTACAAATATAAGTAATGTTTGTTGTTTACCATAATGTCTGTCTAGATTCTCAGTCATCCAGGTCATGGTAGACTTGAGAGCTTGAAAAAAGAAGGCAACGGAACTTCTTTAGGTTTGTGGAGACATTTCACCTTGGAGAAAATTCTCCAGAGTTTCTCTGACAAACCTGCTACATAAGACACAAAGGTTGTTGTTCCGTTTGTCATTCTGTTTCTCCCAGGTGGGTGTCTGACCTTTCCTGTGCATCTTTGCTGATTTGATGAAGGCTCAGTTGGGACAACCACATGTACTAAGAGCTAATTCTTTTCCTTCCCTTCTGCCCGGTGGTGTAGGGTCCTAATCACCCTGAGTTTGTGTTCTGGTGGGTGGTGGGAAATACCTGGGACTCTCCACTATTCAGAACTGAAGAAGCCTCTTGGATGAGAGGCGAAACATCTCCACAAACCTAAAGCTAAACTTAATTTCTCTAAGCGTGAGATCCCGGTGCGCTTCAGACCTAGCAACACCCCTGGACAAAAACGGATTCATACCAAGGACAAAACTTCCAAACACAAGCTACACAACATTGCGCATGTTGTGCAGTGGAGTGAGGCGTGCTCGGATCTCTACGTAGGAGAAACCAAGCAACCACGCCACAAACACATGACACAACATAGAAGAGCCACCTCAACAGCACAAGATTCAGCAAGACTGAGATCCCTTCAACCCCCCCCTCACACCTTGCCTCAGGTGACCTACATAGGTCACATTGATGGGTGGGGCAAAGTAGTTTCAGTAGCTTCACCCTTAAGTCCCGGTGATGGTAATGACCCACTCCTTTTTTTCCCCACACCTTGGATCAATGACCCTCCGGACAACCACCAAAAAGGACCCCCCCCCCCCCACACTAGTCTCATTAGGATTTGCCACCATTTGTTTTTAGAACTGAAGAAGCCTCTTGGATGAGAGGTGAAATGTCTTCACAGACCTAAAGAAGTACAGTTGCCTCAAAACATTTAAAAAATTTTATAACTTTATGGTTCCATCATAGTCACATCATTACTATCCATATGAAATTTAAGAGATATAATAGCTCTGAGGGATGTGCACTTTACCCAGCATCATCCACATCTTCTCTTCTGTTTCCTGTGATCTATATAATTAGTTCAGTATCCTGTCCTCATAGTTTGTCGCGTAAACCGATGTATGATGCACGCTTGAGTCAAGTGTGTGTCATGCATAATCGTCCTTAACCATCACTGTAATCCTGTAGTTTCAGTTTGTGGCCACAGTGGCTGCTGTTCACCAAAGGTTCTGCAGACATTTCTTGCAAAACAACCCTTCCATATTTCTTTGTCTTTTTTTTTTCTCCCACCGCTAACCTAAACACTTCCTGCCACCACAGCTGAGATTTGAATGAAGTTTTATTTTCCAGTTTTAAAAAGAAATGTATTTTTGAAAAAACTCAGCAGACAACAAGAAAACATACCTCTATCATAAAGACGTAAAAATAAGCCCATAAAAGAAAGATAAATCTCATATTTAAAACCACTGTTAAAAATGTTTACGTGGATCTATCTAATACTTCCTATGTGACAGATTTGTGATCATTTACACAACACTGCATAAAAACTCTGTGTGGAGTTTGCATGTTATTCCTGTGCGTGCATGGGCTCTCAGTGGGTACTTTTACTTCCTCCCACAGTTCAAAGGCATCCATGTTAGGTTAACTGGTGAATCAAGATTCACTGTAAGTGTGAAGCCGAGTGTGAATGGTTGTCTCACTCTCTGTGTCAGCCCTGACTGGCAATCGGTTGACTCTTGTTTGGTGTTTACTGGATTGGATGATTGAAGTCTAAAGAAACAAGACATTTTGGTAATTTAACACTTTATTCATTTAACAAACAGGGGCCTCAGTAACATGTGAAGAACCATACACAGCCACAACAGCCTGGCACTGAGGTCAGGACTGCAGGCAGGCCGCTCCATCCTCTCCGCTCCCAAATTCTGGAGGTAAACTCTGATAAACTCGCTCTGTGGGTGGGCGAGCGCTGTCATCTTGGAGGATAGAGTTCAGTTCCAGAATGTGGAGATAAGGGATCGCCACTGGTTGCAGAATCTCATCTCGATATCTCTCTGCATTGAGATTCAATTATGACAGGCCTGATTGTCAGTAGCCTGGGTACCAGAAGCTCAAAACAAGAGTCAGTGGCAGAATGAGCTGTTTGGCATTAGCAGAGAAGATTTGGAAGTTTTTCATAGGCCCAACCCACATCCTCAACTCTGCTGCTCAACCCACAAAATGTGCACTTTCCTCACAAATGTGGCTCCATTTATGGTGAAAAAAACAGGCTTTCCAAACGGTATAAGATTTATTGCCAAGAAGCATTGCTACAACACAGAAATAACTAATCCTTACTTTTTGTGCTAAGTTTATATGGGGTGGAGTAAAAGTGCAAAATACAAGTGGGAAGTACTCGTATAGATTGCTTGATTAAATACTGCTCTCTACCTTTGTTAAGACTTAAATTACTGATATCACTAGGCGGTACTTTTGTTGTTTCCAGTGGCACAAAGAGAAACTCATAAAGATTTTTTTTAGAGACGGTACATCTGAATGAGTTTTGATTGCAGGGCTTCTCAGCTGTGAATCAGAAAATGTGAACATAACAGTAAAATCACCACTGGGTGCTGTCAGAGTATTTGAGGAGCTGTTTCATTATTCATTAGGCAGCTTGAGGATTTTTCTTTGATAGACAGTGTGTTTCTCTGCTCCTCAGCTTTAGGACAGAATTCACAAATTAAATATGAGCTGTTCAGTATTATATAAATATGTCAGTTTTGAATTTCACAGATTTGTTTACGTATGCTTGGTTCCTGCAGCGTTTTAGCGTTGTGTGCATAAAACATCATTATATAAAAAGAAACTTGATGCCTCTGAGCATATTACCATCAATAGCTTGGATAACATATAACAGATCTCTGGATGACTAGAATGATGTGGGTTCTGCACTACAGTCAAACGCATGCATACTTGCTGCTATTTTGTCTGATGTCTTGCACACATTTTCACCATTTCTCACACAGGTCTCACTCTTTCTATCAGCTTGAGCCAGTTGTGGCAGCAGCAGCAGCAGCAGCTTTTGTGTGTGTGTGTGTGAGAGAGAGAGAGAGAGAGGGTGCGTCAGAGGAAAAAGGAAGTTGCGGGAAAAAGTTAAAAGCCTTAAACACACTGCAGCTCTGCAGAACACCCACCACGGAAGAACAACAGAACAAGAGCGCCGAAGTCTGAAGATGAAATAATGAAAGGAAGACAAAGAGGTTAACACCAGACAGAAGACAAAGAAGTGACAGGGGGATCTAGTGAAGGTAAGGGCTGATGGTTAAACGCGTCCTGCAATGGTTTGCATTAATATGATTCAGTTTTCTGAAACAACTTCGACTTTTTACGTTGACTTTCAACATTGTTGTTTCAGTGTTTCACTGAATGATGGAGTGAGAGGGATTGCTCAGTGTTTGCTGTGCGCCTGATTTACTATGAATTTGACTGTATATTGATTGAATACCACAGCCCTAAGTTCTGTTGTGTGACAGAGGCTCATGTCTGTCTGTGTGTTTGTCCTTCTCTCCGTTTTTCATTCAGAAAACAAAGATGGAGTTGTGGCGGCAGTGTGCGACGTGGTTGATCGACTGCCGAGTTCTTCCTGAGAACCACAGGGTCACTCTGGCAGGTGCACAGGTAAATAGGCTGACATACACGCATATACACCTGTGCATGAATACACAATCCCGTTTCAGTTCCTCAAACTAATTCTGTGTGTGTGTGCCTTGCCAGGTGTGCGACCTGGCTCAGGCTCTGAGAGATGGCGTGCTGCTCTGCCAGTTGCTCAACAACCTGCTGCCTCAGGCTGTCAACCTGAGAGAGATCAACCTGCGCCCACAGATGTCCCAGGTAAGACACAATGACAGATACACACACATACATACAAAAACATGTAAACTTTTCCTACTGCATTTCCATAGGCCATTTCTATTGTTACCAAAAAGCCCTGGTGCTGTGTGATATGAAAATGCTTCTATCTGTATCTATCTACATCCGGGAGCATTTGGTGATCGGGATACTGATAATGACGAAGAACAAAGGGAAACAACTAGATGAGAAAGAAAGTCAAAAGCAAAAATTCGAAAAGACCTAAATTAAATTTTATATTTTCAAAACCTAAATTTGTTGACATTTAATTATCTCTTTATGCGAGGAGGTTTGATCAACATTTTCCAAAATTAAGACTTCAGTCAACACGTAATATGATAAAAAAAAAATAAAAAAAACTTAAATGTCCGTACTCCTTGCTTTGAATATGTCTGATATGTTGTGTACATGTCTGTTGTTGGCAGTCAAATGAGAAATGATACCACTCTCATGTTTAAAAGCTAGGAAACTATCACCAGCCACTGGTTAGCTTAGCTTAGCATAAAAACAAGAAATGGGCTGATTCTGTGAAATGGTAGCAAAAATGTCAGATTTTCATATTCCAAATTCTGGTTTTTTTTTTTTTTTTTGCAGAGATTGCACAAGCTGTATGTAATGTTTTTGAGCTATCATATGTGCTTAGGTGCTTTTTTTTAGACTTAATCAGGCAGACTACCTCCCCAGCTTCTCATATTTTTTACTAGGCTAAACTAACCATCTGCTAGCTCCAGCACACATTTACCGCGCAGACATAAAAGTGTCACTTCTTTTTGTTAATGTAACTGACAAAAAAAAAAAGTGTTGTTGATTCCTGCCTGCATTTCCCCGTCTTTTCAAGTATGTCAAAACTGGCTCTCGTGTTTTTTTGGTAGCGCTCGCAAACTAACTAGCACATTAGCTGACAGCAGTGAAAATCTGAAGGGACAGAGATAATTGCAAGGGTGGAAAATATGAGATGGAAGCATTAGAAAGACAGAGTCTTGTGAAAAAGGTGGCACGACTTGGCCTTCTCTAGAGAAGTCCTCTGAGTGGACCTACAGTGTGTGGGTGTGCAGGAGTTAATGTCCTTTGACTTATGCATGGGAAACTCTGGGAAATCCTGTGAGGTCAAAAGTGGTTAAGAAACATCCGCTGATTAACAGAAAACCGGAGTCCATTGTGACGTGCGCACGCACACACACACACACACACACACACACACACACACACACACACACACACACACACACACACACACACACA
>JAVDPK010001933.1:599041-619539 GCA_034780415.1 Cichlasoma orientale
ACACACACACACACACACACACACACACACACACACACACACACACACACACACACACACACACACACACCTGTGGACGTTACACAATTAGAGGATCTGCAAGAGCAAATACTTGGTTGTTTATCAATGCGGGCTCCTGTCAGAGTGATGTGATGTGTGCAGCAGTATCAGCCAGAACTAAACATTTCCCCTTTTCTCAAATTAGAGTTCCGCATTTCCCACTGCTAAACACAGAGAGAGAGAGCAGGAAGTTATGTAAAGCGGCATATGTCTGACCACCATGTCAGTTGCAGTGTGCACTCTGCTCCGTGTGGTTTGCTCTGTAGTCAAATTTTAGCGGCCCTTCGAACTGCTTCTTTTTAGTGGCACACTTTTCAGTTCAGTGCTGTTGATGGTTATGTGGTCCATGCAGTTTATAAGAGTTTAGAGTTTGATCCGGGTTGTAAAATAAACTGTACGTGGGATCTGATGTGCTTCTGTTCAAAAGACAATTAAAATCCTTTTCATTCACAAACAGCGTTGCTGGCTTTGAAAATATTTATGATAAATTTATGATCTTCCTGTTTTCTAAATTTGTTGTCAAGTTTTTATTAATTAATTTGTTAAAACTGTAGCTAAAAAATGTGTTTTCATTTTGGTTGCTTTTCATTTGTTTCTAAATTATTTTCATAGAGTAAAATAAATCAGCCCCTCCCCCCTTTTTAAATACATGTTAAATAGTTGAATTTTTGATGAATCTGCTGATTAATGTTTCTGTAAAATAATTTGAATTACACGTTCTGAACCACAAAATATAAATGCTGATGACATGTTCCCAGAGCTCATTGTTACATCATCTGACATCATCAGGTGACTATTAGTTCAAAAACACAGACTTCTCAGATATCTTATAATTAAACCATCCCATAGACAAAAGGAGGAGGTTGTAATGCTCCCCTAATGAAAAATCACTGTAAAAACAATTCCATAAACTGTTGGGGGTTTGTTCAAACATAAAATGCAAAAATACATTTTGTAATCTTGTGCCTTAGCTATGCGTGAAAAAAAATCAGGCTCGTGAGTGTAGTCACCACCGCTGAAGACCCAGAAAAATCCTGTCGACCTGTTTCACAGCAGCCATTCAGATATGAAGCAGAAAGGTAAACGCAGGTGCTACAATGATGTTAATGATGACTATTTAAATACAGAACCTTAATTATGTGATTAGTAATAATTCCAAAATGGTTGCTGAGAAATAGGTCTGTTGGATTATAAGCACTCGTGCATATTTTTCAGAGTTTAACTTAATTAATGGATAAAAAACGGGTTATCCTCATCAGGATCCAGAGTACACTATCTGGACTAAAGCACTGGACTACCTGCACTTTACACCTACAGGAGTTGCTCAGACACGAAGCTCCTGGATTACAGTTTTTGTGCTGATGTTAATGCCAGAGGAGGTTCGGAGCTCTGCAGAGTGTTGGCGACGTTTATGAACTATCCCCCTCGCTCTGTCACCTTACTTGCTCTGCCACTTTATGGCTGGGTCGCTATGGTTCCTAGTTTGCAATAATACCACTTACCGTCGATCATAGAATTTCTACTGGAAGGAATTTCATGAACTGACTTTTTGCCCCGGACAAGCGGAAGAAAACGGATGGATGGCTGGATGACAGTGGCAACTATTACAGTACAATCAAATTCAGTGCAGTATGTTCAAATTCACTGAGCTCGACCCATTTTTTTCATAAATGTTTGTAAAGGCAGACTGCATGGCTAGGTGCTCGATGTTATACACCTGTTCCATTGGCACTGAAAATACCTGAATTCAAAGATTAAGTCAAAGTCAACTTTATTGTCAATTCTGGAATAGTACCTACACAGGATGGAAATGCTGTCCTCTGACCCACGGTGTGCAATTAGAATGAATCTAAAATAATATCAAAGAGAGAGATTTAAGAATATGAAAATAAATATGAGGTATCAAAGTCTAAATATGAATTACACTAAATATTAAAGCCTATATACAAGAGGTATGGCACAATCATTTTGTCCATATAGTGTATGTCTAAATGTGCATGCGAATTTATGGTTATGTTGTTTATTTATAGATGGACTGAACTGAATCATTTAAAATTTCTAAAAAAAAAAGTAATGATTGTGTTTCTACTTTTTTTTTTTTTAGTTCTTGTGTTTAAAGAATATCCGGACGTTCCTGGGAGTTTGTCAAGACAAGTTTCATCTGAAAAAGAATGAACTATTTGAAGCCTTTGATCTGTTTGATGTTCGGGACTTCGGAAAGGTATCACCACTCAAAAATCTATCATTCAGACATATGCCATGAGTTCTTTTTATTTATTGATTAACTGTGCACAAAGTGGGGGCGCTGATCTATTGCAGGGTTCAAATCTGCCCCGAGGCCATTTACTGCATCCCCCCCCCCCCCCAGCCTTTTTGTCTTCTTGCCACTGTTGTTGTTGTTGTTGTTACGCTGTAAAATCATTTTTGGACTGAGCTTATCTCTCCATGATGGTTTCTCGGGGGATAGCACATTAAAATTGTGCACTCGTACCTCAGTCATTACGGCAAACATGAAGCATAAAGCTCTTAATGGCTTACTGCAACTTGCAGACACCCACAAACAGGAAGTAGCTTGGTGATCTTCTAATTTGAAGTGTCAGAGCAAAGGCATGAAGGCAGTGCTCCACAGTTCTCTTTCACTTTCTATGCAGTGCAGCGATTTACAGCAGAGTGGATTCGAAATGAGCATTTTTTTTGTCTGTGCAAACTAAGACGTGCGCAAAATGAGTCATCAGGAGATTTTGGGGGGGGGGGGGGTATTTTTTATTAACTTTACTGTGTGCTACTCTTAGGCAGCTTCTCATTTCACTTTGCCTCTACCAGTCAGCCACCCATAACAACTGAATGTAGAAAACATGGGTGTGGTGGAAGATCCTTTACACAAGTAAATGTCCTGCATTCAATATTTTTATAAAAGTGAACGTCTGTAGTCACGAAACTTGTTCAAAGAGCTATGGTATTATAATTATTGCTTTATCAAACTGCTAATGCTTACCCATCAGAGTGTGAGCTCTACTTCGCTGTTATAGTAGAGCTCACACTATAATTACTTTTTGTGCAGCTCAGTCCGGTGGTTTGCAGCCATCATCTGAAGACTGCAGACTATAAATTTGTTTCAGCTGGAACTGCCAACAACTTAAGGAACCCAGATCTAAGCCATTTAGGATTATAGTGGTGCCTGTGATGAAAGAAAGGGTCAGTACAGTTAAGCAAGCTGTTTGGATCATTTTAACTACCGCGCTACCAGAAAACTAATTAATGTTTTCTATTGAATTCTCTGTTAATAAGATAGCAGTTTGAATTAGTTTAGTGAAAAGTTGTTTCTTTTTCGTAGGACTTCTCAGAACCACAGACTTTCACTTCTTGTTGCGTCTTTAGCCTTTTTTTCTGTGTTGAATGAAAGCAGAAATCAGACCGAAAAGTGCTGACTGAGAAATGTATTCCTTAGTTTGGAAAGCGTGTCTTTTTTTTTTTTTTTTTTTAACATTAACCAGAAGTGTTAAAAGCGTCGAAAGGCGAGTTTCAACTGAAATAAAAGTCAAACGGCATCATGTAGATAGAAAACAATGCTGAACAGTGAAAAGCATGTCAAAAGATGCTCAAATGTGTGGCAGAAAACTAACTAACCCTTATTTTCTTGGTTATATCCAAGTTAAAAATCATTGAAACCATATTAAAGCTCACGGAAACATGCTGTTGTCTTTATCAGAAAGAACATTCACTTTCATCTGGACCACCGTGTGACATCTGTTTGAGTTTGTTTCTGGTCACGTCTCATGACATTGGTTATCATCGATCACCCGTCATGATACTGCTCTTTTTACTCGAACTGTCAAACAGAACGAGAGTGAAACTAGGTCAAAGGAGAATTATTTAGCATTCACATTTGAAGTGTGAAACGGTTTTGCATTTTCCCTGCCACTGTGTCGCCTCACTCTGTACGAGATTAATAATTGTAATCTGCACTTCCTTGTGTGTCTCTGTGAAAGGTCATAGATACTTTGTCCATCCTGTCTCATTCAGCCATCGCTGTTCAAAGAGGGTTACAGTAAGTACATTCCTGCCTCTGTAATTAATCCATGTAAGATTAAAAGGACCTATTATGCTCACTGTGCACTCCACGCTCTCATTCTTTGGCTCACTATTCAAAATAATGCTTCTTTATCTTAAACTGAGCCTTGATGCAGCCCTCAGTTCATGCGCTGCCTGAGACGAGCTGTTTTCACTCCGCTCCCTTTAAGGCAGCTTTCTTCCAATAAACTGATTCTCACAAACAGCCCAAGCTGAGGTGATCAAACTAAGGATATGCGGTCTCGGTGACGTCATTCAGAGCCAAAAGTAGCAAAAAACTGGAGGAAAAAAGGCATAATAGGTCATCTTTATTTTCAAAATGTACATTGTTTAAATCATTGCTATCTGTTGTCGTTGAAACCATTATTATGTGTCTGTTTACTTTCTTGAAATATTTGGGGCTCACAGAAATCATATGGATGATTGCGATGTTGACTGAAGTAAACCGAACAGGATATGCTGGCAGAGGGGGAAATAACTGGTTTAATCACAGTCAGCCTTATTGGATGCATAAATGCAGTCTGTGGAAATTACTGAGACTGAGTTTTAAATAACTAGTCTCAAGTGGTTTATTGCACAAGAATGAAATTATACCATTACTCTATCACTTGTGGATGTGAAACTGCTTACTTTCGATTTTTTTATTGGTTTGTGATCCTACCATTCTAAAAGCGAGGATGTAATATATATTCATACAATTAAAACTGCTTATATAGACCAGAGACTTTTTTTTTTTTTTTCTTTCTGTTTAATTTCTTTTCTCTGAAAGTTGGTGTAGCAGATAACAGCACTTCCTCATTGCGAGATAAGACTGTGCTGTCTCTTAACTTGAAAAAAAAAATTGTTTGCAGAAGTTTTATTTTAAGTTTTGCAACTTTAACTTAAGTGGCGTTTAATCCGCATGTTTTGAACATAAAATTTCAAATTTATTCCGTTACAATTTAGTACGGCGGTTCATTAGGAAGTCATCACAACAGTAACAGAGTTTTGTGCTTCAGCCTGCAGCCAGATTCGTGTTTAATTACTCACGTGAGAATAGTATGTGATTTATTGTCGTTCTCACTCTCCTTTTTCTGCTTCACCATGCTCACCTTCCCTCCAATAGGCCTTTTCCTTTAGACGGATGCACTCCAGATGATGAGATCTACAGCGGCCTGTCTGACCTGATAGAGTAAGCCTTTTTCTCGATAATGTTTAAACGATGACCTCAATGAAGGAGGGAGATTGTTTTGAATGGCTACCTATTTATGATCCTTTTTTTTTTTTTTTAAATCACTCCAAACTGGACTATAAATTTAAAAGAAAAGCACTTCTTGGGAGTAAGAGGCAAAAATTCTGTTATTTCACTTTTGTGTAACACTGTTAATATTGAATGCACCTGCAATGATATTCCCGGTAGCTGAAAATAATTGAATGGAATTGAGTCTTGTCAGGACATTCTGACTCTAAATTGGATCAAATTGAGAGATTTGATGCTTTATTGCAAGTGGAGAAATATTGTATTCCCCCAGCTGTACAGGTGTAGCTGTGTGTGAGTCTTTAGAGTTAGTCATGCTTTGTACAAAGCGGGCATATTCATGAACAAAAGACAAAGACGATAACAGCAAGTACTTTGTGTGTTTATGTGTATTAGTGATACAGTGGATGAAGATGATGACTTGTACGACTTTGTGGAGGACGAGGAGAACGAAGGAGATGAGATCTACGAAGACTTGATGAGGGCAGATGAACCGCCTGAAACTGTGAGTGGTTCACATGTGACCTATAACCTGTAACACAAAGGAGGCTGTTGGGATTCGTTTGCAACCTGCAGACTTTGCATGTCCTTATAAAGTACTTCAGGGGAGGCTGTGACTCAGGAGGTAGAGCACTCCACATGTAGAAGACTTTTAATCAGCTGCTTTCCATCAGTTTTGACTTGTGACACCAGCTTTTACTCGCGTATCTCTAACACGTGTAACCCCTTCAACCAAACCATACTTTTGTTTTTTTAGAGACTTTTTCGGTAGAATTATTCAGTGAGAAAACACAAATATGAAGAAGTCTGAAATATTTAGTAAAGTTTTGTGTAGTAGGAATATTTTTTCTTGGTCTTTCCAATCTTGTTGATATTAAGACCCCTTTTTAATTTTTGCAAATCTTTGTGGATCAAGAGGGGAAAAAATGCCTTACTGCAAAAATGCTCTTAAAATATTTGACTTTGATTGGGGGTGATTAAACTGCTGTATTAATATTTAATCAACTACTGTCTCCCATTTCTTATGTATAAGGCAAGTACAGCTAACCAACTTAAACTAGAAGTTAAATAAAAAACTAAATCAATTCTTTTGTGCTTCTTAGCAGCAAAAGACCGGTGTGGACAAGAGAGAGTGCTGCCTGCAGGAGATCAGACAGACGGAAGAGAAATACTCAGAAACACTGCAATCTATACTACAGGTGTGCACACACCCACAGTCTGATCAAAAAAGATCAACACATTCATATAACATTAAAACACCACTCAGGATTCATGATGATGATGACGGGACATCAGAGACCGCCACAGAAAACATGACGGAGATGTGGGAGCAGCGTTCTGGGAAAAGAAATCTGAATTTTTAAAATCTTATTAATTTACCAGAAAAAAAAAACTTGGATATTTCTGAAATTTTAATGTCATAAATTTGTGAGGAGAAAAAAAACATTCATTTACATGAAAAACAGCTTTTTTTTGCTCAAGTAGCCACATCGCTTTTTTATCCCCCGATCCCACAGCTCTGTATTTATTTATGTTGTACCTCCAATGCCTTAATTCTCCGTCATACATCACACACACACACACACACACACACACAATAAAAATGACAAGCATCCTTCCTCTTTTTGCAGCACTTTATGAAGCCTCTTCAAAGGTTTCTCCAGGAACAAGACCTTGAAAGTATCTTCATCAACATAGAGGTAGAGAAGGAGATTATCCACATACCTGTATTATATACACGTGTAACTTTGTGTAATAACTTTATTTACATATTTCCTGTGTGTGTGTTTGTGTGTGTGTGTATGTGTGTATCTGCAGGAGTTGGCTGACACCCATTCTACATTGCTAGAAGAAGTTCAGAACTCTATTCTAAATAATGGAGCCAGGAATCTCTTCCAGGTGTTTCTGAACTACAAGGAGAGGTATACTGCCCATACAGACACACACAGAGCCATTTGTTTCTGTTATAAATGAATATATGCAGTATATATTTTCATATCCCATCTCTCCCCAGGCTGTTACTGTACGGTCGTTACTGCAGTCAGGTGGAAGCAGCGACAAAACACCTTGACAAGCTTTCAAATATGAGGGAGGACATCAGGATGAAACTGGAGGTGAGGAGGACACACACACTCCATCACTCTGGTTTTTGGGATGGATCACCGTGAACTTCAGCGCTGACTGTCTATTCCTGTAGTGGTATCAGAGTTTTCACTTATCAAGAGAAATATTTCAGTATCAGTCCTGGCAGTTTTAATGTTACCGTGCGTTGCTTTGAAATGCTTTGTGGCCTGCTAACATGTGGGTGGGTCTACAGGGGCAGTTATATTTGACTGATACCTAAAATTTAGTTTATAACTTTATCTATTTTCACAAATTGAGGAATCCAAGACAAGTAGAGCTTAATGTATTTTAATTAATCTTACTGATTTCATTTAAAAATTCATCATATGCCTCATTTTTTTTACTGTGTCGTTACCTATAATCGACATTAAATGTTAGTAATTTTTTTTAAATCTGAATATTTGAACACATGGTATCGTAATGACTGAGAATACATTCAATTATTTACTCTCTTTAAAAACTAATGGACATGTTTAAACAACTTTATGGAAGATTATTTGATCATCATTTCTTCTCTCAAACTAACAACCATTGTTTGATACTAATTCTAAAATATCAACTGAAGATTAGATCAAAAATACTGACAGGAAAAAAACAAACACATCTCCACTTTGAGATAATCTGTCAGACTCATTTCTACAGGACTGTCACAGGTGTTATTGGTGTTTCCAAGAAGAGTAGCACGATATAATTTTAATGTAATGTATGTTAAATTTTTCATTTCAGTAAAAGTCTAAAAAATGACATTTTAAACAAATAAAGTAAGCCGTTGGACTTTAAATATGTTTTTACCCTCTGCACTTCCATCCATGATTTCTTGATCCAAAAACGTCTTATAAAGTAAAACTATTTTGGAAAATGTACCCCTGGTAGTATAAACTTGGGCACTTTATATTTAGTTTATATTAATAATAATAATAATAATTTATTAGATGAATAAAATGTGTTTTGTCATTGCAAGGATAGTCTTTCTTTATCAAACAGACTGCATGTAATAATTGCAAATTAATGTCCTTTCCATTGTTTTTGTGCAATGATCCATCTGTGATTCGCTTCAGACGTTGACTGCCTTCACTTTCTCTCTCAGGAGTGTTCAAAGAGAGCAAATAGTGGACGTTTTTCTCTTCGAGACTTACTCATGGTCCCCATGCAGAGAGTCCTCAAATATCATCTGCTATTACAGGTCCGTGTTTATACTCACATTACTTGGTACTTACTTTGTTTTCTAGTTAGTTTTATCCAGCTGCTATAATTTGCTGCGGTTTGTCTGCAGGAGCTGGTAAAACACACCACTGACTCAACAGAAAAGGAGAACCTGCGAACAGCTCTGGATGCCATGAGAGTAAGTGTGTATGTTTGTGTATTTCTCTTTGAGTGTTACTCAGTCGTCCAGGTCATGATCGTCTCATGCGTGCGAAGGCTCAAAGGTGGCTAGAAGAGCCACCTTGACAGGACAAGAATCAGCTGTACATCTGCACCTAAAGGATAAAGGACACTCTTTGGAGGATGCCGATGTTCACAGTTTGGATCGAGATGACAGATGGTTTGAAAGAAGAGCTAAAGAAGCATGTCCACTGTGAACGACCATCACTGGACACAGGTGTCAGCTGTCAGCCACCTACAATGCTGTGTTGAGATCCCTTCCAAGGTGCCTCAACCCCCACTCACGCCTTTCTGCAGATGACCTGAATAGGTCACATTGTAGGATGGGGCAAAATTTCACAGTGGTTTCACCTAAAACCCCTGGTGATAATGACCCACGCCTTTTTTCACACCTTGGCTCATGTAATGACGCACATGACTGATAGTGGATCAACAACCACCTCCAAAGGGGATGACCCCCACTAGGGTTTAAATACTTGGGACTCTCCACCTTTTGGTTTTAGAACTGAAGAAGGTTCCTGGAAAAGAATTGAAAAAAAAAATGTAAAGATGTCCAGTCGCCTTTTTCAAGCTCTTTTAAATATATGATATTTAACCCTCGTGTTTGTGCGTGTCTGTGTGTGTGTGTGTGTTTGTTTCCAGGACCTGGCGCAGAGTGTGAATGAGGTGAAACGAGACAATGAGATCATCAAACAAATCACCACATTTCAGTTGTCCATAGAAAACATGGTGAGGTTACAGTTTTCACTTTTAATCAGTGTCGCTTTGGTTATTTGTTTTTCTTCTCTGGTCATCCTCCCCCTCTCTTCTCCTTTTTGTAGACTCAGTCTCTAGCTCTCTATGGTCGCCCCAAGATTGACGGAGAGCTGAAGATCTCCAGCACAGAGAAAAAATCTAAACAGGACAGGTGTGTGTGTGGCTGACGTACGTCTGTTTTTGATGTGTGACAAACTGTCGTTTGACCTCGTGTTTGTGTGCGCTCTGCTGTTTGCCAGGTACGCGTTCCTCTTCGATAAAGCCGTGTTTATTTGTAAGAAGAAGAGCGGAGAGACTTTTGAGCTGAAGGATATCATTGAGCTCCAGAATTACCAGATACGAGATGAAACCACAGGAGAGAAGGACAATAAAAAGGTCTCCAAAGCTGCACTGAGGCACCTGTTGCGCAAGATCATATCTCCATGAGGCATCAATAAGACTGACAGTGTGTGTTTCTGTGTGTGAACAGTGGTCCTATTTGTTCCTCTTGCTGGATTGCTATGGGAGGTGTGGCTATGATTTATTCTTCAAAACCAGAGAACTGAAGAAAAAATGGCTGGAACAGTTTGAGATGGCTCTGTGAGTATTAAACACACAAACACGTGGAAATAAGATAAGAAATCCCTTTATTAGTGTGGGGAAATTCAGTGTAGCAGCGGTAAAGGTAGAGATACAATAAATAAAAATAGAAAGTAGAAAAATTAAAGTAGAAATTAAAATGTTAAGAAAAATTTGTATAAATAATATGTACATGATGCAGTACCAAATATAGTATTTTTCACCTGTTTATTGCACTATATAAATACCGAACCTATTTAAAATGAAGTATATTGCACAGTGCTGGTAATAGTAGTGGTGAACATAGTAGACTAGTTCTATTTGTGCAAGCAGTGCTGGTTAAAAAGTCTGAGTGCTGCAGGGAGAAAAGGCCCGCGACAGCGCTCCTCGAACATTTTGGGTGCAGCAGCCTATCAGCAATGGAGCTCCTCAAAGCTGTCACAGTGTCAGGTGTGGGGTGGGAGTCATTTGACAACATGGAGTACAGCCTTGCTATCATCCTCTCCGTCACCACGTCCACAGTGTCCAGGGAGCAGCCCAGGACAGAGCTGCCCTTCTTGATTGAGTCTCTTCCTGCCAGCAGCTGTAGTACTGCTCCCCCAGCAGACCACACACAGTGTGCTTGTACCTACGGAAATCCACCACCAGCTCTTTGGTTTTTTGATCACAGAATCATCAGAAAACTTATGCAGATGGCGAGTGGGTGAATGGTAGGAGAAGTCAGTGGTGTGTATAGTGAAGAGGAACGGGGATAGGACCGTTCCTTCTGTTGCCCCCGTGCTGCAGACAGCCGGTTCAGACACGCGTCCTCACACACTGTGGACGGTTAGTAAGGTGGTCCGGGATCCAGGATGCTAGGTGGTGGCCAGTGTAGGCTGGATTGTGTTGAAAGAAAATGATTCTCACAGTGCTTCCAGGCTTCTCCGAGTGAGAAAGAGCTCGTTGCAGGAGAAAAATAATGCCGCTGAGCACCAAACAGCAATCAGACAATTATAGTAGAACATTTGGCTAAAGAGCCAGAAGCTTAAAAAGTCATGTGATTACTTTACATACTGGCCAACAGTCAAAAACAGCTAGCTCTTTGCTAACATGTTCTCTAAGCACCTTAATATATCAGCTAACATGGGCTCTATATGACCAGAAATTCAATTACTGCAAGTTTTAGGTAGTTAATTGCGTTTTCCTACCAAATATTTAATTATTTCAATAGATCCATGACGAATGTTTGTATTGCAGAACATACCAAATGAGAAGCGGAACTGAATAAAGTTAGATACGGAGAAGTTTAATTTCACGGATTTGTGTTGCTGATTGCACATCCTCAGTTTTGTACATCGACCTGCTTTGCAATCTCTCTGCACTAGTGTGGCTGCTTCTTCATCTCTCTAAACAGAAGGCATCTGTTTGGTGCCATGATTTGTACATTCGCCAAAATGAAAGTACCAAAGTGTCCACCACTGAAACGCAGCTGTTTGAATTCTTACTTCCCCCCAGCTGAGGTTAAAAAAAAAAAAAAAAAAACGGTTTCACTTTATGGTTGCAGGTCAAATATGTGTCCTGAGAACTCCACAGCGAATAACCATGACTTCCAGATGCACTGTTTTGAGGAAACCACCTCCTGCAAAGCTTGCTCAATGTTGTTGAGGTACTTCAATATTTCTCCGCTTCACTCAGTTAGCTCCAACCTAAAAAAACAAAAAATCTTCTCTAAGGTAAAATCTCCTAATGTGTCATCTGCAGAGGGATATTTTTCCAGGGCTATCGCTGCACTCGCTGTAAGATGCCAGCGCATAAAGAGTGTTTAGGCAGAGTACCTGCCTGTGGACGAACCTCAGGTATGTGTACGTACATACATTTATGTGTATGTGTTTATAGGCTGCTTCTAATTAGCCTGATTATCATTTCTCACTTTGGTTCCGCTCTTAAATTCACAGATTATTCTGTTTCTGCCAAAAAGGTATGTCTGCGTGGTTATATTTCATGCTGTAAGTTTCCAGCAGAAGTGGCGGATAGGGCCGTGCTGGAATTTTTATTCTCACTTCAGACTGTACATGTCAGTTTTATTGGATGGATGGTCTGTTATACTTCTGCAAAATGATAAACCTTTGCTCCACCTTTTTGTCTTTTTGTTCCTTCAGAATAAAGCTCACAGGGCCCCCGGTCAAGCCGACGTTGGTAAGAAATTCATGATAAAATCGGCTCATAAAGCCTAAGACTCTCTGCCATCAGCTTTAATCTCACTGTGATTTTCTCCGATAAAGACCCTTTTTACCCAGTCACACCCATACCCCATTATGTTGGACAGCTGCAGCTTCAGCCAGGCAGTTCTTATAAATTTCTCTTCTATTTATAGCAGAATTCACTATAAATAATTCAGATCCTTATCCGTCATATTATCACCACGTGTTCCCGCTCTGAGAAGTGCTGCATCTAATTTTAATCTTTTTTTTCTTCCTTCTTGTGTGTATGATTGTATTTTATTGTGATGTATTCTGTGTAGGACAGTGATTTAGCTGCAAAATGACGGGCGCTTGGCAACCTTGCTTTTATATAGGAATATAAACAGAATACAACCAGTTGGCAAACAGTTGAATTGAGACCTCTGTTACAGAGAAGCGCATCTCAAACTAGTTGGGGTCACTGGCGCAGCCATAATAGGGGCTTGTTATTTCTATCTGCAGTGATTTATATGAGATGGTGTGTCACCCTTACATGCGCATTAGTGAAAAGCATAAAGTCGGAAGAACAGCAACAAAAGCCCAGTACAGAGCAGAGCAGGCTTATATGACAACAGACATGACACTGATTAATTCATACACAGAATGAAAAAGAGGGGGGCTGAGGTTGGGTTGCAAAGCGGCTTGTTGATGCACGGCAACTGCAGGATTCCTTTCATGAGGTTTTCTAGCTGAGTCATCAGTTGATCACTGAGTCATTAGTTGATGTGAGCTGGCATAGAGATCAGCTGATCTTCTGGAAATGCTTTAAGGCCCGTTTGATTCATTTTCTTTGACACTGATAATTTTATCACTAGATCCACATTTTAATGCTTTATACATTTTTGGTCATCTTTTCGCACCTTGCCCTTTAGAAGCATCTTTCCCTTATTCACCGGGGGGGTCGCCACAGCAGATAGCTCCACATATTTAATTTGGTCGATTTTTTTATGCCGGATGTCCTGCCTGATGCAACCTCGAAGAGATTTATGTTTGTAATGTAATGTCTCAGCTGTATGAATTTGTAAAAGCCCACGAGGTGGCCAACGGACTTTCAGGTTTCGTTTCACGTAATATTTTAACAGTCATGACTGAACAGTGACTCATCGTACATAATGACTGGAATAAAAGCAACACTCTGGGTAATGTTTTCATTCTTGCTGTTTATGTTTTCTCAATCAGAGTCAATGAGAGCTCAATATTTTGCTGTATCTCCCTCTAAGTTCTGCCTAGAAACATCATAGCAAGCGATGTAACTTCATTGGTCAAACATCTCAGTATACCCCCCCCCCACCCCCGTCCCCCATATTTATTCAAGTTGCATAAAAGGTCTGGTATGAATGAGGATAGTTCACTTATGTCTGAACAAAGATGTTTTCACTCCTCATTCCTTTTATTTCTTTTCTTGCTCTTATTGATTCAGCCATCAGTTTAATACTTGCAGCAAATAATAACTCGCCTTTTTTGAGCTCTCCTTTGAGGTAGAAAATATCAGAACAACAGCCATTAACTAGTTTGTGGACTATTTTCAACCAATTTATGACTGTTGAGGGAACCTGAAAAACACCAGCGGGTGGTACTGGAATCCCAGTTTTACTTTATCTAAATGGAGCATGATTTGCTTTGCCAAGAGGAGCTCTGTATAGGCTGCTCTTGTTAGTCTTCAGTTTGACCCAGTTTAGTTTGTCCAGGAGCACCTGGATTATTTTGAAGATCTTCTTCCACATATCACGACATTTCCAATTTCTGCTCTTTGTTGTCAGGATATCCTAAGATGGAGGTAAATCAGGAGTATTACGGCGTGCCGCCGCCTCCCGTGGGCTTCGGCCAGCCACTTCACCTCTCCAGAGGTGACATCATCGAGCTGACCCGCGCTGACGTTGGACTGCCCTGGTGGGAGGTAGGCCTGAACACATTCTGCGTTCAGTAAGCTGAGGAAGGGGAGGAGGGTCATGCATTATTTTTTTTTTCGAGTTTTCAAGGCTTGTTTCCTGTGGTTAATGTGTAGGTGTGAGAGGCTTTTGCCTTTTTTTAGTCTCTTTTGACATTTTCCTCTCTGCACCTCGTTCTCTGTCTTCCACTTCCTCCCTCATGCCAAACCTGCACCCCTGTCTGTGCGCAGTCTGCTGCGTGATTCTTCCGCCAGGCTTTTGATTCGGAAAATAAACACAATCGTTTGGCAGAATTCCACGTAGCTGCTTCGGTTTCGCGCCGTGCTGCTGTTCCTGCTGGCTCGCTGTGGCACAGATTACTTTTCACTGAAAGTTTCATTCATGAGAATCCACCGAAGAGAGTAAAACACCCCTATAGGTTTGAACTGCTCACTGTCAGTACTGTATAAATGCTCAACGCTGTGCTTTTATCCATCACCACTTTGTCATAGTGAAATAGTTCCCACTGTTTTCATTTATTCAAACCATTTTTTCTTAAGTTATCAAAATAAATACATTAAAAAAAAAAAGATTCACAAATCTGATGTCACGCAGCTCTTTCATGCTTCGCAGTACTTCCTCATTAAACCCCTGCACACAGTTTTTTGATGTGTGTATTACCTCAGATTGCTATCTTTTGTATATGAATAGATAGTTTTAGAGTTGGGGTTGATTGATTGATTGATTTCACACTTCAGTGACTGATTGGTTGACTCAGCCCGACCATATTATCTGTTATTTTGTCACTTAGGGAAAAAATCTGACTACCAGCTTAATGGGATGGTTCCCTTGCCAAAAGGTTCAGCCCTACGTCTCTGTGAGTACAATCCAGCAGCCAGTAAGCACCCTACCCTTTCATTTTAAAAACAAAGCAACATTTCCAAATATTATTTTCCCAGAACAGTATGAGCAGAATCAGAACAGTAAATTAGTAACTGACTAAATTCAGCACAGTCTAGTGGTTTTGTTTTTTTTTGGTCTTGCACCATTCCTGTACTATAACAAACATTAGCAGTATAAGGAAGTGAACAATTGTTACCGCCACAACCACAGGCTTTTTATATGTAACGTTTGTATGATCTCACACCTTTCCAGAGGCCAACCCAGGACCTGTCTAGCTTCAGTTGGTGAGTACTGACAGGAACAGAGCAGAATCACCCAGCCTCTGTTAACCCTGGTTAACCATGGTCTGATTTGTTACTGTATTGCTATGCTTTGCAAAACTCAGTGGGAAACACCACAGAGCTGACACAGACAATAATATTAGTGGATAGGCATGAAAAGCAGAACGCGATACTGAAAATTACAGGCGTTTTTAATAGCAGTGTTTGGAACATATTGTAACACTGTGAAACCGATGGGATGTATCAGCTTGCATCACGGTGATATGTGAAATAACCTTCAGTTATTGTATGTATAGTTATTATTCTTTGCCCCTGGGCTCGTGTTAATGATGATGACAATGATGTTCTGTTGTGAGAGCCCTCAAAGTAGTGATTAAAAACAGCTTTTTAATCACGCTGTTGTCCTTATGAAGGACAGTATGTGTGATGTTAAAAAAATCTGTCCCTTTGGTGACACCTGGTGGTAGTGTTTAGTATGGCACTGTTGATTGGAAAACACAAACGCAACTGATTGTGTTCACCCAGATAACGTATTTTTATATTAACATAGCTTTGCGTTATCAGAGTAATTTTCATTGGCACTGATCTCGGGTGCGCTCCATGAAATTGTTGTGATTGCACACATCTTCTTTGTAACAACATTCATATTTGAAGCACTATCATGGCTACAGCTTGCACAGTAGGCAGAATAATCCCGCCAAATGTATTGAACTGACTGAGGTTGTTTGATCACATTTCATTTGATCAGTTTCATTTGTCTCCTGAGTGCTGCCAAAAACTGTTATTTCTTATTTCAGAGGTTACAATAATCACAAAAACAAACGCTCTGGTTCTCTCTGTGATTTAAGGTTCGCAGGAAACATGGACCGCGCCGCCGCCAAAAACCTATTAATGTCCCGGTCCGACGGTACCTTCCTCGTGCGGCAGAAAGATGGAGGAGAGTTTGCTATCAGCATTAAGTAAGACACGTCTCAGTTAAAGCGCTGTTTGATTATGGGACAGTTTTTATCTTTCTGTTGATTGAAGAAGCAGTGAGTTTGTGAGCTGAATTCGCTTGAAACAGTGTTTTCTTTTGTTTTTTAATTTATGTCTAGACTGTATTATTGCTCCCATTTTATTTCACAGACTTAATTGTTACAGGGTAGGCTCGTATTTCTGCATGTCTGTCCTAAAACAACAACAAAGAACGGGTTTCCGGGTTTTTCCAAAGGTAGCTGAGTAGGCGGAGACCATCCTCACTGGCCTCTGATGCAAACCCAGTCATTTTGTTCCATAAGAAACCAGAAATATGACAGAAAGCGCTCAGTTCAGAAAAGAGCTGCAAGGGTTAGTAGGCTAGGAGGCTTTCAGGAGGTAAAGAGTTAAAGCATCTCCTTTGGCTCCGAGAACTTGTGAATTAACATCAATCTGTTTCTGCGCCAAAAGATTTATCTCAGAAAATTTTATTAGGAAATCTTGTAAAGTAAACTAAAGTAAACAGTTTGGAAATTTGAAGCCATTTTAACGAACACATGTAATGTGTAATTGTGCAGTAAACAAAGTATCGTTTCCTCTCAGAGCTGCGTAAATAATCCTGAACTAACAAAGCACGAATGCACGATCAGTATTTAATTCGCAAACACACAAAATCCAAATTCATCTTTGCAGAAGTGAAAAATTATCTGTTCTGTCTTTTGAGAGTCGTTGCTGTGTTCATCATTCAGCACAGTAAAATTCCCAAACGGTGCCTTTTTAATATTAACCTCCCTCTGCTCTCAGGTTCAGCATGGACATCAGACACATTAGGATCACCTCTAGTGAAGGTCTCTTCCGCATCAATGACAAGAAGGCATTCAAGTGTTTAACAGTAAGTCGCACACAGTCACAATGGCACAGAGCAACAGAAACCAAAGCAAGGACTAAGAATTACCTGACCTCAGCGTCTGCTCTCTAACCACATCTAACATCTCTCTCGTGTTTCTCACACTCTCTTTCTTCCTCTGCCCCTGTCCCGTGTTAGGATATGATTCAATATTACCAGCAGAACTCATTGAAAGAGTACTTTAAGGATCTGGACACCACACTTTCTGTACCTTACAAACAACCAGAGCAAAGCAACTCCTTCGACAACACTCCCCATTCCATACCAGGTACAGAAGATCTCCATCACCTCCTACAGTCCTCAATGTGATCACCAAAGTCATCCTCTGTGAGCTGCAAATGTCTGTACAAAATGACAGAGCAGCTCACCTCCTAGCTGTGGAAATACAGAGCACTACTGTCATTCATGGAGCTGTGATATTTATTTTATCATGTTTACTTATTTTGTACAGAAGCAGGGGTCTAGAAATGACTATATGATAGCTGCATATGCTCTTTTTGCCATCACCAGTCTTTGCTGACAGTTAACATCTCCCGTAACTCTGTGTTTAACACGATGATATAAGAACGGTGGCGATACTCTCATCAAACTCTCTGCAAGGAATGGAGTAAGATCATTTCCCCAAACTGTTCCTTTAAGCTTTTCCATGCTGCAATGTGGGGTCTGTCTCACAGGGGGCAGCATGAGGAGCTTCGGCATTGCAAGGGCCAGGTACGACTTCTCGGCCAGGGACCGCTCCGAGCTGTCACTGCGGGAAGGGGACACCATCAAGATCATCTCCAAGAAGGGTCACAGTGGCTGGTGGAAAGGAGAGGTGTACGGCCGGGTGAGAACATGCAAACATCAACACATGCATGCATAAATATATTTGGAGGCTTCTTGTTTGACCTGCATTGCTACTGTGTTTCCAGGTGGGGCTCTTTCCAGCCAACTATGTGGAGGAGGATTACTCTGACTACTGCTGATGCGCCTCGAAATGCGATGTGTATACTCATTCTGTGTGTGTAGGGGTTTACGTGAGGGACTAGATTAGCCACATGCATGAGTGTGGCTTTATGTATGAAAGAGATGCTGGTAGGTTCTGAGTGAGTTCTGAGTCAGTGAGTGATTAAGTGATGTGAATAAAACCTCTGTTGAGTCGACCTGATGATGTCTGGTTTACGTTTGGATGTTAAAAGTATCACATTTACAGTTTACAACACCACCTCTGTGCAACAGGATTCTAGATTTATTATTTTTTAAGCTGACGTTTAGGGTGGTTATGAAATTAAAAAGCTTAAATAGAATTCACTTGAGTCATGCACATCTTATATGCAGCAGATTGCCTGTTACCAAAGCAGCAAATGCGACTGCTTCCACTTTAAAGCTAACCGACAGGAAACCCAGGAGGTCAAGAGCATCAGTAGGCTGCTGAACGTAAGTACATACGAACATAAGAACATAACCCAGTCTCAGCATTGAGGTTGACAAGTAGGTGTTCAGTGGTTGAAACTGGTGTTTAGTGATGTTCAGCCAGCGTGGAGGACAGTGCATAAAACCAGCCTCTATAGACTGTGTCCAACAAGTAAGCAGCAGGTCTGCCTCAGACTAGGTCAGGACCTGCAGAGTGAGGGCGCAGTGCAGATTTTTTTTTAAAGTAAAATATAGTTCATCAAACTTTCCACAAAAAAAAAGCAGAAAAAAATTTAGTGTAGTATGAAATCACTGAAGAGCAGACACGGGGCAGCAGTCAAGCGCATGAGGTGCACATACTAATAAATAGGTTCATGTGGATTAGATTGTGTTTTTACTACTTCTAATGTTTGTGTACTGCAAAGTACATTATCTTTAGGTCTTCACTCCTTGTTTACATGCATGGCACTGACTGCTGTTTATTATTATTACAGAGTATTTTAGGCTTCTGTTATACTATATATACTAGCATTTGACTCCTTATAGTTTACCTTTAATCCTGTTCCTCTTTGGTGCTGGGGCTGGTGATGGCCTCGAGTCACAGGTGTGTGCTGGGAGTTCACTCACTTCTGATGGCGATATGATTTTTGTTTGCATGTTTTATATGCGGTGCTTAATTCTAAATTGTAATGCAGTTTGTTGACATGTAAAATGCTCCCGCTGACCCAGCAGTTGCTGATTGGCTTTCTGCAGCTGTGCCGCGACAGTCTTCTCATTCTTGTCTCTCAATTTTAGGGAAAGGTTTAAGTAAACGGCCCGATATGGCGTTGAACTATAATGGCTGTTGTGGCCTCTTAGCTAAAGCTCTGAAGATCTGTGACAATGTTCGCATGTCCAAGACTGAATCCACTGTTAGGCAGCTGTGGCAGCAGGAATTTGATCCCATGTTGCCAAAAGGGTTTTAATGCTGGATGTGGTTAAATATTTGGTTTTGTTCAGTGCACTCATGTTCTTACCAAACTAGGAAAACATTTCTTTATGAGCCTGGTTTTGTGCACACATCAGCATTACAAAGCAAAGCCTGAAAGGCTTTTAAGCAAAAAAAAATTGGTCCTTAAACTGTCACCTCAACATTGCAAACACCCAGGTGTCTTAAACACGATTGCAGGCCGCAGCATTTATTTATCTTAGCTGGAACAAAGGCCAACCTCCTCACACCCCAGTTTTTACACGTCATTCAAAAAAAGAAAGAAAGATCAATACCTTATGTTTTCCTCTCAAATGTGATCTAGTTGGGTTATACAGTGAAAAATGGTTCAACATAACATGGTTTGAACTTGACAAAAACAGCTGAGTGCATTTGAGTCCTGTGTTCTAAAGGTTCAGTGAGATTTACAGCATTGAGAGCAGGAAAAAAGCAGTGTAGCTTTTTCTGGAAATCTCCTCACACCCCAGTTTTTTATACGTCATTCAAAAAAAACATCCATCTCTAAACAATAAAAGATCAAAGTACAGTTTTTGATACTTCAGTCTGCACAGTAGTGGTAGAACTTTTTAATTAATTGAACTTGGTTTCACTCAACCCCACCCCGCAGTCTGAGAACCACTGCCAGAGCTGATTAATCAGCCAGTACTATTTTTTTGGTACGTGTGTATCTAGCAGTGGCGGGCCGTGCATTTCACACCTAGGCCTTCAGGAGTGCTCCAACTGAATTACTCCACCCTCAATAACTATTTTATGGCTATAAAAAACATATTTTCATGCAGAAATGCATTATAAAGAGC
>JAVDPK010001933.1:619639-630440 GCA_034780415.1 Cichlasoma orientale
GTCAGTCTGTGATTCAAATATTTTTTTTAGGCCAGCAGAGAAGGCCTTGCAGGCCCTGACGGCCCACCACTGGTATCTAGCTACAGCAATGTGTATGTGATACATTACCTAGCCATATTGGACTGTTGTATAGAGCTTCAATTCCCCTCTAATTGATTGTGACCTTTGTCCAAGTTTGTGGAGGTGAAGCAGAAGGTCCCACTGGCATCAGTTAATCTCTTCTACTTTGTACCACCAAGATCAAAAGTAACTAACTGCATGTTATCTGCATGCTTTTGCCCAACACTTTACCCAGTAAGCTGGAAAACAAAGACTAATTTGGGAAAGAGTGACCAACATGTAAGGTTTTTCAGTCTCATTCAGCATCAGAAAACAGTTACTGGACAACAAAGACCAGCACTCACTCTTGCAGTCAGGTAAATATCAGCTTTATTTCCAAAATATCAAAACAAAAACATCTCTTTCACAAAGTAATTTGAGGGAAAAAAAATTAAAAATCAGTTGTCTGCTGTGTGTCCGTGTCGCACTTTCACTTTTGTCCTGTGAGACCATCCGTCAATCCCATCAGTGTGTGTGTGTGTTTGTAGCAAGGAACATCTTAACATCTGTACATCTGACTTGTGGTTCTCCCCTCGTCTACTGGTAGTACAGCTCCAGGTTCATCCCATCGTGGATTTCATCTGAAGAGTTTTTGGTTAAGTACAACAGGTGATCTGGATACAACAGCTGCTGGTTCTGCTGATTCTGAGTGGTGCATATTTACCCTGATGATGTTTCATGCATTACTAAAATGCTTCAGCTGAAAATGCAAACTAGTTATGGACACATCAGTATGGATTACTGAGTGAAACTAAAAGAACTGCAGCTTTTCTGTGGCTGTGAAGACGTAACAATGTCGTGGACAGATGGATAAATCAGCTAAGAACCCCAACACCACAAAATGATCACGACTCTAAGGGCAAATAAAAGGTTAGCCTTCACAGCAGTATCTCCGTAGTGTAGTGGTTTACACATTTGTCTAACAAGTGAGAGATCCCCGGTTTGATCCTGGTGGGTTCGGCATCCAGTGAAAAACATGCAGAGCTACATGCTGCAGTGACCCCTTGTGAATAAGGAAGCAGCTGAAAGTAGCTACATAAGTTTCAGGTATTTAAAAACACTCAGTCATTACCTTAATGGTAATGGTAAGTAGACCACTGTGAGTAACTACCAACAGAAGGAAAAAATACTGAAAGGATACAGTCACCCAGAGACACGTGGTCTTTGAATATGGTGTACCTGTGGAAAACAGGGAAGAACATTTAGACCCAAACAGATGAGTTATTCGTCATCAAGAGCATCAATTCCCATTTGAACATCTTACCACTTCTTTAATACAATCTTGTCGTGCCGTGTTCCTGTTTGGGCAGCTATGAGCTTCTTCAGATCTCCGATGGTATCCTCAGAGCTGAACCATGGAAGTTAAGGAAAGAGCAGTGCGACAGAATGGAAAACTAGAATTATTTTGTCTTTAATCTGCAGCTGGATGGCAGAGCAGCTTTGGGTGCTCTGCTTTTCCCGGTGTCTAGTTAGATGACTGGTGTCTTGCTTTGGTCCAGAGTTGTTATAGTTTTATATTTTCTAATTAGTTTTTATTTACTGTGCTGACCAAATTAAACAAGTTAAAAAGAAGTCTCTAAGAAAAGATGAAATCCAATGTCACAGTTTTCTAATATTTTATAAACCCAAAGGTTAATTGAATTAATTGTAAATCTACTCTGCACACCATCCCAAAAAAAGAACTGATCCTTATTTTCAACCTTAATGCAATTAAGTTCAGAATTTCACAACTGAGGTGCCGTGAAAGCAGTTCCAGATGAATGCTGTACTTTGAAGAAGTCAAGCATTGTGACTTATGTCAACTCAACATAATATCTGCACGCCATCTGCATTTAAACTTTTGTTTTTTGGGGTTTTGTTTTACATGTATGGTGAGAGACAATATTCAGCAACATTTGCAGAGTTTCAGTGAAGGATACTTGCACTTGACCCGGACTTTCTTGCCCAGACGATCATTGCAAACCACTTCGATCATCTTTATGTCTGCCAATGAAAGGAGATGAGATAAAGTTAGCCTAACCATTCCAATACATATAGAAATATTAATTCAAATCATTAGATTTGATCACTCGTGGTTTTTTTTTAAAAAAAAAATGATACACAATATTTTGCATGGGAATAGTCTATCAATAAAGGGACACCAAATATCAATATTTTATTAAAATAAATTCAAATACTCTGGGAATACTATGAACAAGAGGGCTCATCTCATGCACCGCCATCCTGAAATGTTACCCAAGGAAATTTACATTAAAACAGCTCAACCATAAAGAAAAAGAAAAAAAAAAAAACCTCCAATACTTACTGGACACACTTGACTTGACAAGCCAGCCTAATTCAGAGCAAGCTAATGGATCAGTCACACAAGTAAAAACAGGACAGGAACCTCTTTGCATATACAAAAATCAGTGACTGCCTGGTGATTGTATTGCTTTTTTTTTTTTTTTTTTACAGTCTGCACTTGATTGCAACTTGAGTGTGTTGTACACTCAGGACCACTTTTGATCGCAAGGTGATTGCACAGGTCCCAGATAGGAGGTAACCTTACTGCAAACAGTTGCAAACTGACTTGGACTGACTGCAATCACTCAAGTTTGCAAATAATTGCTCTCTAAATAATAAATGCAGACAGACTGCCAACATGTTGCCTTCAGTCTTATATTCCTGCAGAACAGGAAGGTTACTGAGTGCAAATTTTATAGCTACATGTGGATTTCTGTCAATGTAGATAACAGATGTGTGATTATTGACAATTCTTCACAGTTAATTGCCATTATCAGAAACAGAATTGCCAACTTGACCCCATCCAAGACTGATGGCAACATTTACGGCAGATTTTAGTGACAGTGTTGCTCGACAGTCTCATTTTGGAACAAATAAATACAAAATAAATGAAGTGAGAGAAATTTATCTTTTCATAAAAAATAGCCACAAAGTTTAACTTTGAGGACATCATTTGTAAGTGATGCTATTGCAATACTCAGCATATTACAAATTCTTAAAAATCGCACCAATATCATACAGGTGAAGTATTGTGATAATATCGTATCGTGAGGTGTCTGGTGATTCCCACCTCTGCTTGTTTTAGTCACACTGCGCTGGAAAACAGCGCTACAGAAATCTACTGAAATCAGCGAGGTTTTGTTTAGCTAACGTTAGCTGTAGCTCGCAACACCAACGATAATGTGCAAACAAACGTGACTTGTGTTTGAGCACACTCATGTCCAGCTTTATGTGGGAGAATCCTGAATATTATGCTACTATGTGACAACCCCGCGTTAAAGCTGTCGTCCGTACCTGGAAAGTTGAAGCAGAAGAAACAATTATCTCCTTCGCTGATATTTTCTGGAATGCTCTCGGTCCTGCTTTTACCGTAAAGCTGGTCTAGTTGCGTGTTGGCCTTCCTACCAATCAAATGAGCACTACGATGATTGGCACTTACGCTAAACCTATGAGAGAAGAAAACCCCACGAAAGGGCGGGCGTAATTCTGAAAACAACTTGTACCATAAACGTGAGGCCGACTGTCGTGATCTGCCTTAGCCGCAGCTCGGAGCGTTACGCGGCTTCTACACTGAAATCAAATTTGAAAACGCTGCTGCAGAAAACAACATGGCAGACGAGGAGAACCTACCGCCCGGATGGGAGAAAAGAATGAGCCGCAGTTCAGGTGATAAAACACAAGCCACAAGAAGCTAAGTGGGCCAAATACTGAGGTAAACTGCGGTGTGTGATAAACTTAGCTCTGCAGCTAGCAGCCTCAGCAGCGGGCTTTAGTGCTGAAACGAGACTGAAGGGAAACGTTTAATCACGGCAGGCTGAAAGCAGCCAGGGGTTGGTCGCTGCTGTGGGTGTCTTTGCTTAAATGTGGCGTTTTCGCAGCTTTTTTTCTAGGCGTGTTTCTTCATTATCGCACCAAAGCTGATTCATTCAACCTGGCTGCGGCAGGGCCCTTGCATGACGTCAGCGCGACCCGCCGCCTCACCTGCAGACTGAGCGAGTCCCAACCGGAGGGTGCTTTTCACGGTGCTAAAATCAGGCTTCCTCCCTCCCACCTCCACACGTGACAGGTTATTGCCACGATGCGCACTTTGCGATGTTGTGTACACGGACCGAGGATTTATAATACAGCAGTCACACGGAGAAACACTACAATATCTAACACGTTAGTATTAAGTTAAATTATTTAGCATAATTTAACTTTAATGCTGTAGCATCCCACAAAGAAGCAGCTTTTTAAAAAATAAAACAGCCATTGTGAGGTGAACATTGTTGGGGTCGTTACTCAATAGTTTTTCATATTGCTTGTTCTTTTTTTTTGCATAATGCATTACATTACTTAACTCTCTGGAGAAAGTAATTTACTTTTTACTTTTGCGTTACTTTAACATCATTGTTAGCTAACCGTATAACCTTAGGCAACAGTCCTGTACACTGACACAAATCCCCATCGTAATGAGGACATATCTTTTTTTAGTGTTTGAGCATGAACACAAATCAAACACTTGAGAACAATCACCACTGTGGTTCTGCTGTAAAAACATGTAGAGGTAGAAATGGAAGCTGCTCATCACTGCCTGATCTAGCTCCTGGGCTGGGGTCTGGACACACTGACACACTGAGTTCTTCACTAGCTTTGTGTCAGGACATTGTCTGTGCAGATGTTTGCAAAGAGCCCGTGCTGTATTAGCGGTATAATACAGTAGTTTCTGTCTGGGATGCAGTTTGCGCTTTACCATCACACTCTTGTCTTTTTAATGCAATAAAAATAAAAGTAATGTCCAGTATGTCATAAATCACTCAAGGGACACTGTGGAACCGTGAAGTTGTCATTTGGCAGCTGTAGCGCCTCCATCTACATGTCCTTCCTTCACATCTCTCTGAGATAGCTGGAAGGAGCTGTCTCCTAGTGAGTCTTCTAACAACTAATTGCCAGCTAGTAACAGCAAGGTAATTACTTTATATGTAGACATAACCTAAGATGTTAAGAATGACCAGAGGAAGAAAGGAGACATGTTTCAATAATGGGAAGCATTCAAAGTATCTAAACGATGAGTGGAGCCACTTTAATGTCACCCAGTGGTTTGTGGGCTACAGCTTTAAAGCTTGCAGATTTGCAGTTTGGCTTTCTGCATCTTGGTCTTATGAAACCACACATGGCAATTTTTTTAACTGCACAAAAGAGCTGATCAGCGATCATTAGTGCCAGCTAGCTTGACTATCAAAATGCAAATTTGTTACCTGGAAATATCGATTTGCAATGATAAAAATGACTGAGCAGCTTAGCTGAGTCTCTAATCCTGAGGATGAACTTAAACTTCACGGTCTTGCACAGCAGTTAGTGACAGTAGTTCTTGTTCAGTCGCTGTAAACTTGGCATAGGGGCTGCAGCTCTCCACCTGCTGCAGGTTGTGGTTAGAGTGTCCCTCTCAGTCGCAGCAGCAGATGAAGGATAACTGTGGCCATGTGCAGTCCAAGACGGTGGACAGAAGCGGGTTGGCACAATATGCTAGACAGGAAGGTTCAGGGCTGGTTAGCAGCAGACTGGACTAGTAAATGGATCAGTGTTCGATGACCAAAATAAAATTGACCAGTGAAGACAATCTTAAAACAGAAAATACTGAGAGAAACTGAACGGCTGACTCAGAGTGTCTTTAAGTACGACCAAATGCTGAACAAGAGAAGGGTGCTTCTTTTATGGCCTCAGCAGCGATTTTTACACCTTTTTGCTGAGAAGGATTCAAAGGTTCTCATTCTGCCTGCAGTCTATTGTTTGTTTTTTCCTGTGCAGGTGGCCTTTAATGCCTGATATAATAGGCTTCACTCATAGCTGCAAGACCACACAGCAAGCTTTTTTTTAGTCATTTTGAGGCATTGCGGGTTTTGTTCACATCTGATACTCAGTTCTCATTACCTTTTATTTACAGTCGCAGCAGGAAGTGGTTTATGCACATCATTGGTGACCATCTGTTGAAGGAAGGGGAACATTTAGCAGCTTAAATGATGGCTCTAACTCAGGTGCACACCAAGCTAAATTATTTCTTTCAAACGTGGGTGTCGGGCCAGAATTTCACCATGAGCGCGCCCCTGTGTAAAACTCAGTATTGGACCTTTTTATGCAGAGGGAGACCACTTGCTGTGGCAATAACTAAAAAGTATCCTGTTGTGGGTGAATGAATTGCTGCATATTAGAGAAATCCTGCAGTTACATGATAGCAATAATTAAAAAAATACTATATTTACTGGGGATCAACTACAGTGGAACGCTCTATGCTGTATTGTAATGCAGTGGTGCTGATACAGGGCTGGGCTATTGAGTATGTGCATTCCCTGTCACAGTTTTTTTTATTTTATTTTATTTTTAATTTAAAGTAACATGTCCTCGTTGTGTTTTGACAGTGATGAATGCATGTTTAATGGCTCTCTGTCATTACTCTAACAGGCAAGGTGTACTACTTCAACCACATCACTAATGCCAGCCAGTGGGAACGTCCAGTGGGAGACGGCCGTGGAGAGCCAGATAAGGTTGTGTGTAGTAACTGCATTTTTTAAAAATAACTTTCTACTGTAAAGTACTTCTCATAGTGTTACAGAGTGCCCTGCAGTATGACGTAACAAATATTAACATTTTTAACTGAGTATATAATAACATCTTCATACTAAACTATACATCTGAGATTCTTAGTTTGGACTTTAGTCTGAAGGTGGTTACATTTTGAAGGCATTTTCTTATTGTACTTCATGTAAACTGACTTCCTCACATTATGAGTTAGTGCCCCTTTCCTAAAGTGGCACTAAAGCACACTTTACTCAGCATGCTCAGATTGCATCTGGAGCTACTGTTAATGCCTGTAAATTATTTATGCTTTGCCTGCTGGGGTTAGCATCCTACAGCATTTGAAATGTTCCTGTAACACACCAGGGAGCTACCTGCAATATGACGTCTACACATTTTAACTGGTGATAGCAGGAACAGTGCAGAGAAATTGACTTCAGCCATCATTTTTATTTTTCACATTGTTAAAAGAAATACCGGCGACTGCGTTCTTTCACTTGGCTAACAGTCATCGTCATTGCTTGTATGTATTCAGTTTATCATATAAGAAAAAATCTCAGGAAATGTCCCAAACTGTTACTTATCAACATTTTGCTAATTAATTTTCTGTAAGGGTGGAGAGACAAAATATATTGGGTCCTCACCGATGGTATCTGATGTCTTGATACAATATATTCACGATACTTAACTTACAATACAGTATTATTGTAGTTTTAACATTTTAAGTTATGCTAAGTATTGCAATAACCAGCACTACATTGCCAAAAGTATTCACTTATCCAAATCATTGAATTCAGGTGTTCCAATCACTTCCACGGCCACAGGTGTATAAACCAAGCACCTAGGCACGCAGACTGCTTCTACAAACATTAGTGAAAGAATGGGTCGCTCTCAGGAGCTCAGTGAACTCCAGTGTGGTACCGTGATAGGATGCCTCCTGTGCAACAAGTCCAGCTGTGAAATTTCCTCACTACTAAATATTCCACAGTCAGCTGTTAGTGGTATTATAACAAAGTGGAACAACAGCAGCTCAGCCATGAAGTGGGAGCCCACACAAAAGTAAACTTATCTGATAAGATAAAGTTCTCAGTCTGTTTTTGTCACATCAGTCTTTTTTTTTTATTTACTCTGATATGGGATTGTAAAGCAGACAAACTAACCAACACTGTCAATAAAATGTGTCATAAATGTTGCATGTACCTGACAAAGTGAACTGCTTGTATCACAGCCTAGTCCAACTCAGCTGAATGCAAACGTGTGTGGAAGTCCAAAATAATTTCAAATGTTTGATTTAAATGTGGACGGTGCTTTTCTGAGTTCTTTGTCTAATACCTCCATCTTTGTTTGACCTACTTGTCACCTTTGATGACCTCACTAGAGGGGAAAAAAACCTCAACAGCACCATCTGGTGGACTGAAAAAGCAATTGATTTTGTTATTCCAGTACTGATAAGTTCATTTTGTATTTTTTGAATTTGCAATGTATGTAAGCTTAATATTTGGTGTCCCTGTATGTTTGTGACATTTGGGGGAAGGTCAGAGGAAGAACCAATCAAATTTAGGTATGGGGCTGCTTTCACATTTAAATCTTGCTGTTCCAGTTGTAAAGTGGTACTGATTACTTTAAGAGGAAAGAAATAGGATTTGTCTTCCCCAATAAACCAACACCTGGAGTGTTAACAGACAAATGTTTTTTTTTAATTCAGGTACGCTGCTCTCATCTCTTGGTGAAGCATAATCAGTCGCGTCGTCCGTCTTCCTGGCGAGAACAAAACATTACACGATCTAAAGATGAGGCCTTGGAGCTCATTCAGAGTAAGTAAGGCAGCACGGAGAGGGGATTTTATGAAGTTTGACGAATGTGTTTAATGTCTTCACTCTTCTGCACAGAGTACATAGAACAGATCAAGTCTGGACAAGAGAAGTTTGAGTCCCTGGCTTCTCAGTTCAGCGACTGCAGCTCAGCTAAGAACGGTGGAGATCTGGGGCTGTTCGGCAGAGGTACGCACCTCATGATGTCATTCTCTGCTGCACCAGCTGAAGTAGCTCTGTCCCGTCTCTCATTCAGCATCTCTTTCATCAAATTTGTCTTTCTGAACAAATAAGGGGTTCCTGCAGATAACTCCATATCTGGCACAGCCAGCTTTTACCTGACCGCCATGCTTCTGTCCAAGGACTGCACAAGTCCTGTGGAAAATTTTCTTTTTCATGTCTATAACTGAGTGCTAATAACTTGTAAAAACAACTGCAATTAACTTGCAGCATGTTGTATGAGTTTATTTGGATGATCATTTGATGCTTTTATGTTTTAGGTCAGATGCAGAAGCCTTTTGAAGACGCCTCCTTTGCTCTCAAAGTGGGAGACATGAGCGGTCCTGTTTTTACTGATTCTGGAGTCCACATCATCCTACGTACTGGCTGACAGGAAGACTCCGCATGTTCTACTCTCCTCTTCCATCATCACACACAGATACAAAGTCTAACCCCGTCAACCCTGCAGTTTATTTTAATGGCACACGCCACCCCAGTAAACAAAGCTTAAAGCCTGCGTCGCATCATTTTAGGTGGGATCCGTTTGTTACAAGCGCCATCAAACATGTAATCAATTTACGAAATTGACTGGAAATCAAAAAAAGTATTTCAGATTATTCTTTAAGACCTCGAGCTTTTATTAACCATGACAGTGCCTGTTGAAGTGACTGCCCACTTTCACATGAGTGAGGATCAATTCAAAAAAAGTAGTCTTCTTGGTATGTGCATGACTTCTAAAGGACCACTTACTGTATGTTTTCCTATAAGAGTTTCCAGTTCTACTGTATGTGTGCCGAAGCAGCTCCTCACTGTTTTGGAAAATAGGTCGAAATACTTTCTAATTATAGCAGCATCCCTGCAGATGGAGAAAGCACTGTTATTTTGAGTTCACTAGATTTCATTTTTCTGTCTTTTCCATTATTCAACAATATGAAATTATTTCTTTTCATCATCTACTTTGAAAAAAATGCATGTTTTCTCCTTTGGATACGTCTTGATGGCACCCTTGAAAGCTTGCAGGTTTTAACAATAAGCTCCACAGCTTTTAAAAACATCAATGTTCAGGTGAACTGTTAACACTGTTGTGTCATTGAGGCAAAAATAAAAGTTTTTTTGTAAGTCTTGTTTTTCTTTATTCTCACCATTTTGAACCTGACTTCTAGGATCTGGTGTTATATGTTGGGTCTTTATAACAGGTCTGTGCTTTCTCTTGGTTTTGCAGAGCATTAAAGGCACACTTTTTTTTTTTTTTTGGATCTTTGTGATCATTTTACGCTGCAGGTGTGAACTGATGATTTTTCTGCTTTGTGTTTTGCTTTTCTTGCAAGTAGGGAAACGCTATAGACAAATCTATACTTCCATCCAAAAATAAAAAAGGAAAATAATGGGACATAACTGAAATTAGTCAAATTTATATTTTAAAAAAAATGGCAGATTACTAAAAGAATACTGAGCAGTGCAGCTGATACCAGTAACGTTTACAAAATGTGGCTTTATTCACTGCAAATACTGAATAGACTTGACATGAATTGACATGTTAGGTTTAGCCATTTTATTTTTAAGTGGATTTAATAGACGAATATTTTTAATAAATACCATTTTGAAGATGTTTAACTTCATACAAAGGGCCGTTGCTCTTTTGCTTGTAGTTTAATTCTGCAGTTTTTCAGTTTTTTTCTTGTTCAGTGAGAGAAATCTTGTCTGTTTTGAACTTGAACAAGTGCATTAAAATCAGGATCCGTGTCATCAGTGAGAGGATCTGCATCTGGATTTGTTAATCATTGACAGTGTTTGTTGACACATGAAAGCGGATCCAAAGAGAACATTTTCTCAGCACGTCTCCTGTGTGTGGCACTACTTCATGTGTCCAACATGTTTCCCTGTCAGATTTGGAAAGCCACCCAAATTGGTGTGGAGCCCCACCCGGGTCCCACAGTGTGCCAGGGCAGAGAGGGTTGTTCAAAGAAAACCCTCAAGGGGATCCAAAAAGGCAAAGTTGCTATGGGCCCTACATTGTAGTCCATAAATGAAAAAATGCTCATGATGGGTTCAGATCATTTAACAACACGAACAGACACACTGACTCCAGCTCTTTTGGTGCGCCACTAGTGGGGGGA
>JAVDPK010001933.1:637532-650874 GCA_034780415.1 Cichlasoma orientale
ACTGGTCCGGCCCACTTAAGATCAAAATGGGCTGTATGTGGCCCACGATGTAAGATGAGTTTGACATCCCTGTTCTAGACACAACAGAGCACTGGACCAGCTGTATGCAAATGCTGCTGCGGGAGGAGAGGAGAGAGCATACAAAAGAGAAGGGATAGGATTGATGACCTGGTGAGACAGAAGTAAAGAAGGTGAAAACACATTAATCCTCACCTCCAACACAGTGCATTCACACTTCTGCCCACTGGTAGGTGCTAGAGGACAAATAAACTCAAAGCACAAGCCATCAGACTCCAGAATTGGACAATTACCACTGCCCTCCACCCACTATATTACTGCTGCTGACTGACGGTTACTTCTCCAGTGTAGTATTATTATCTCCCCAGCTCAGGATTTTAAGCTTAGGTTTTAGCTCATTTTTGTGTTTGCACCTTTTAGTACTTGGGGTGGCTGGAGCTTGCCCCAGTTGCCATTGGGTGAGACACCATATATAGGTCACCTGTCGGTCACAGTGCTGTTCTTCTGAAGCTGGTGACCAGCTCTCTACTCTTATTCACATTCAAAAGCAGATGGATCCTCCAGGACCACTCCACAAAATCATCCACTAGTGATCTGTATTACTCCTCCTGCCCATCACAAATACATCCGACTACTGCAGAATTTCTGTACTTGGCATGACCTGGAGTTGTACTGGGAGTTTGAGGTGTACAGTATAAGGTGAAAAGGAATGGAGACATGCATTACAGGAGTTCCACAGGACACTGTGCTGTCACCAAGTCAGAAGGAAGTGCTGCCCAGTGTATTTAACACTGCCCGGTGTTAAATGCACTTGAGAAACCAAAAAAGGTTCTCCTCACTGTGTAGCCATTGCTATTTAGGTGGAAGTAAGCTCTCTACAGCATGATTTCTCTGATAGTAACAGTGGTTCAGGTTAATAACGTGAATGAGCAGGTACAATACACTCCTAACTCTACCCTAAATGGAGTGTCAGAGACCTGGTGGGTGCTGACAGGTTAATAAGATTATAAATTGCTTCCATAAATATAAATTATTGTATCAACCAATGTACCTGTAAATGTTAAAACATTACCAGTGTATTTATTCTTATTCCTATTTCTATTATTGACATTATTATTTATGATTGCCAATTTGAAAAAAGAAGATCGCGTGTGTCCTGTATGTAAACGAAAAACTGCTTAAAAAGGGCAAATGAAAGAGATGAAAGACCTTTCCCACATTTTCAGCAATTCTGGTTAAAATCACAGCTGATCTGCTGTACTATAAAATAACAGATATAATAATATTAAATTCCACTTTAACTGACTGTTCGTGGAATCAGTCTCATTCATCCAGGTCATTTTATATCTTAGAGAAAAATCTAAGAAGCGGCACCTTTAAGAAATGTTATGACGCGTGCATCAACAGAGCAAAAAGTTATTGAAAAATTAAAAAGTGAATGGGCGTAAACATCCTGAGCGACAGGCAGGGGTTAATTTGCATGCTGCTGCTGTTGGACTTTAATACCTGCAGCAGATTTTAAATTTGCCTGCTGATGCAGTTCGTGAAGATAATTTCTGCTGAAGTTTGCTTCACGCATTGTTGTTAAGTGCTTGCAAGTCCATCAGAATGTGAGTACTAATTATATCTGTTTGATTAATTAATTAATTTATTTATTTATTTATTTAAACATGTAATTTCATTCTGAGGCGGGTAGATTGAGAATTATTTTAGGAATTTGACTAAATAAGGTTATTTTGCCAACTGCCTGAACTGCTAGTACTGTAAGCTGAGTCTGGCATTTGGGTGCATTTCAGGCTTAGTTGTGGGTTGTTGGACTTGGACCACCAGCGGACCACACCTCAGCCAAATCCCTCAATCCACACTAGCCAAAAGCCTTTGCCACCCTCCGTTTGATCTGTTAGCCAGCGCTGCAACCTTACCGCTCAGCTGAGTGTATGCCAACTTGGCCTAACCTTGCTTTTAGGCCAAGTGTTTTTGTTCTGGCATGCACTGCTTGAGCCACCACTGACAGATGCAGGTCTGCAATTTGTACTTCAGCTGTAATTTGAAAATAGCCCGAACCCATTACAGCAGCATAGGATTTAATAAAAGAGTCAGGGTTTTAAACGGACCTGCCAATAGTCCAGACTCGTCTCCCACTGAAATTTCTATGAAACAAAAAATGACTGAGAAGATGCCAAACGTACGCGTTAGCTTTGGCTCCTTTACCACCAGAGAGGTGACATTCCATGTCCCAGGTACTAGTTTCACCAACCTGTACACACATAAGCCTTCCATGTTATCTATTAGCACCAACAAGGAGGAGCAAACCACAGACTATTTTGGTAAATATAAGATTTTTCTCTTTCAAGCAATAGGACAAACTGAGAGCTGAAGCTGAACAAGTGCAGAGGCAAAATAAAAAAATTGTGTCTTTGTCCAAATATTTCTTGGCCTAACTGTATGTAATGACAATGGACTCATCAGAAAAACATATTTTCCCTCCAAGTGTTTTTCCACGGGTCACTTAAAGAAATGAACTGTTGTCTGTTTTTTCAGATAGTAGAGTATCTTTCTTCTTTGCTTTTGTTTTTTGGTTTTTCTTCTTTTTAAACTCCTCTCTGTGCCTCAGGTGAACATTTTAGTATGCACTTCTACAAAGGCAAAAGAGGCTGTTCAAAGAATTTACTGGTTTCGCCCACTTGAGATCTATTTGGTCTGTATGTGGCCCATAAAATAAAACGACTGTGACCCCACCGATTACAAGAATTGCTAACCTCTTATTGATCACATATGCTGTGCTCATCCTTTGTCCTGATCAGCTTGATTTGGATTACTGAAAGTGGCATTTGGAACCGACAGGACATCTTTTTGAAATGTTACAATGCAGTGCACTTTAATGGACCAGATATAGAGAGAGCTTTATTTAGGCTTTGATTCTGGTCATTTTTTTCTGTCCCAGACAACACAGTGCTGATACAACCAATTTCTAGATTCAGGAAGAGCTGCAGACATGCATTATTATCATCCTACTCCTTCAAAGTACCTGGCCCAAGATTGCTTTAAATGTAATGCAAGAAGAAGTGCCTGGGTCTGCTGTGAGCTTCCAAAGGGAATCGTCGAATCATCAAATCATCTTTTTTTTTGTAACCCTCAATACGAGCTCCACAATGACCCAAAAAAATAATTTTCTGTGCCTAGCTGTTTTGCAGGGAACTAGAGAACCCAAGTTAGTTTGTGCTTAAAAGATCAGTCCCACCACAACTCACAACTACACCAAGGAATTGTACCAAGTGCTCAAGCCCAAAATGAAGAGACACTAATTGCTTACACCTGTCCTTATAATGGGGAAAGACTGCTCCTGCTTACTCCTAGATCCCACCTCTCACACACATCCAGATGACTGTAATTCCACCCCAAATTGTGGATGAAATTTGTTGCAGGGTGTAATTATGCCCAACGTTCAAATCTTAAGTCCATATTAATTACATAACTGTAACATTTTTGGTCAACAGCTAAAGTTATAAAACCATTGTCACTGTCTAAAAAGAAATGTGGACCTAACTGAATATCCTTCTCTCTCCCACTTCTGTCTGAACTACTTCAGTCTCTTTGTGTGAAGCCATGCGCTTCTTTTCAAGCCCGCCTCCTCTCTGCCTGAACCTCCTCCTCTTCCTGTCGTACAACTCCCCTGCTCTCTCCTGCCAGACTGGGACCCAGAGCGAGTGTGAGTCTGCTCCCTTTGTACCAGGTCACAGCCTGGTGGGTGCAGGGTTTGATGTGGTCTCCGCGCGTCAAACAGGAGCTTTCGTGGTGGATGTGAACAAGTACCTCACTCCAAATGGCACCTGTACTCTCTGTTCCAACCCCCTTCAAGACAACAGGCTGCAGAAAGTAAATGAATAAAATCTGAGCAGTGAGCAAAACAGTAACACACACATTATGAGTGCATGTTAATCATGGTGCTCTGTCTTTTATTTTCAGCTGCCAGTTTCTTTAGTGGACTGGCATGCATTCAGCCACTGCGACACTGAGGTTGACAGCAGTGTACACACCTCTGTTAGGTACAGTATCATACATTGCTAACATTATATTGCTAAAAGGCTTATGGCACCCATGTCCTTTATGCAATATTGCCAAGGACGCAGACTTGCTTGTTGATCAACAGTGAATTGTAACAGTGATTCTTTCCTTTAAATTCTGTCCACAGCTCACTGATGAAGGTAGGAAACATTTCACAAATACAATTGACATAAAATTAACATTTTGGAATCTCATTGCTACAATAATAGATAGAAGAAAATTTACTTGTTGATTTAGTTTTTTTTAAAGTTTTTTTTTTATCACCAGCACAGGACTAAATCAAGCACAATTAATAAAAATATATATTTTAAATCATTTGACCAGGACTTTATGGCAAACAGGGCCCTGGCACAAGAACCAAGAATATAAAGAAGTGATTATGATCGATACTTTATGTAAAGCAGACTTTTGTTAAACATCAAACAGCTCATTAGTTTTTCTGTCAGGTTGGCCTAAATTTGGATGATTTGGAGTCTGAAGATTTGATTGTGGGAGGTACAGGCTCCGAGGTCTATAAGTTTGCTACACAAAGTGCCAGCGAGGACCGCTACACCTTCAGTGTGCATGGCATCACCTGCAAACATTATAGGTAGGCTGGGAAAACAAAACACATAAGTTTTAAAACTTTAATTATAGTTTTTAAATAATAATGATTATACCTTCTGTTAAGATAATTCCCTAATCCGTCTCTTTGTGTCTAGTTACCGCGTAGCAAATGAACCACTTCTCACTGAAGAGTTCAAGAAGGCTGTGAACAATCTGCCAGAGCACTACAGCCTCACAGAGAAGGATGAGTTCGACACATTGATACGAACCTATGGCACGCACTACATCCACCAGGTTAACACACACACACCATGTTCATATACTTATTAAAATAAATAAATAAAAATTGAAAACTTATTTAATTACAACACCTTGTACCTTGTTGCAGGTTCAGCTTGGGGGGAGACTGAGGAGGGTCACAGCTGTACGAACCTGTTTGGCCTTACTGAACAGGCTTTCCTCTCAGGAGGTACTTGAAGCCGCTGTGCCTGCACACAGTCACAAGACTGCGTATTTCTTAACACACACACACACTCGCCATTTACACACATTATGTTACCACTGCAATGAAAAACAGAAAGAAATATTTTTGATCAGTACCCAAATGAACAAACAGTGATGTCAGTGATGGTGGTCTGTTGTAAAAAAAAAAAAAAAAAGTATCCCTGAACAATGCAGCAAATCCTCACTTTTCTTGATGTGAAGGTCTACCATCTCAGACAGTGCATATCTCAGACTATTTGTATAGAGTTAATGCCATTTACTGTTTAGCTATAAGGTGTACACGGAATCTTGTTTCCCCTTCCTGTCTTTCAGGTTCACTCCTGTTTATCACAGGGATTCTCTGTTGGCTTGGGGAAAATAAAACTATCCAGCGGCCGACCATCTTGCAATAAAGTCCTAGAAAACCGGGATGAAACCACTAACTATAACGCTGGTCTCCACAAACACCATACTGAGGTGGTTGGAGGCACTGGTTGGTCAGAGGACTTTTCCTTCACCCGTAATAACTCCCTGGGCCTTGTCCGTTGGCTGAACAGCCTGAAGAATAGCCCAGGTACTGTTTCATACTCCCTTTTGCCACTGTATGAGCTGATGCCAACCGCGACACAAAAGGCAGGGCTGAAGGCTGCCATGTTGCTATACTTATTAAGCAATGCTGAGAAGAGCTCACACAGAGAACAATTTTGTTGGCTGCTGGATAACCTGGCATTCAACTGCTGTCCTGTACAAACCAGGAAGGGGATGTTGACTGTGACCAATATTAAAGCCTGGAATCTGTGGGGAGATACTTGGAGTACGACTGACAGGTGAGCAGAGTGACGTCAGGAACTGAAAGTTGATAGTATATGTTGCTGTACCTGGACAACTGACAGCCCAGTCAGGGTTATTTGAGCCTCACTTTGTGTCCAGGTAGGGCTACACCACCCATAGCTCTCTTATCCTTATGCACAGCCTCCTTGAAGCAAAATGTGCTGTCAGGATGGCCAATTTGAAAAATTTTACCTGCAGAGAGCCTGGCCTACAGCTTACCTTAATGGGCTCACATTTTGCTTTCCACCCATTGCTTCGGTATTCTTTCGGCTCACTATGCTTCCTGAGCACAGTTTCCCCTGGTGAAACTGGGCATTGGGTTTTAAGAGAATGATTTGCTTGGAGATTCCCAAGATCAGTGGTTCTGATATACTCATTTGTTCATAGGCCATACATAAATTAATCTAATAATATACCCCACTAGTGGCAGCGGCAGTGGTGCAGTGGTTAGCACTGCTGCCTCACAGCAAGAAGGTCTGGGGCGTTTCTGTGTGGAGTTTGCATGGTCTCCCCATGTTTGTGTTGGATTTCTCCAGGTATTTCCATTTCCTCCCACAGTCCAAAGATGTACACTTGGTGTGGTTAGGTTAATTGGCAATTAAAATTGCCCATAGGTGTGAATGGTTGTCTGTCTCTCTTTGTTAGCCCTGCAACAGGCTGGTGACCTGTTCAGGGTGTACCCCTATGATAGCTGGGATAGGTTCCAGCACCCCCGTGACACTGCAAAGGATAAGTGGAAGAGAATGGATGCATATACCCCACTAATCATGTGAAAGTGCAAGGAATGTCAAGTTTAATTTTATTTATTTTTTTTACCCTATGTTATCCAATTGGGGCACTGTCAGCACTGAATAATGCCATTTTTTGCACATGCTACACACAAGTATGTGACGGTTGTTGCCTGGCAATAACATTGCTTGGGCAACACAAAAGGTAGGACAATTACAGTTCAGTTTAATTCAATTCAATTTCATGGCGCCAAATCACAACAAACAGTCACCTCAAGGCGCTTTATATTTTAAGGTAAAGACCCTACAATATTCCATGCTGACACTGCCCCACTTGGAAAACATAGGGCAGGGATCCTCAAATCCAGGCCTCAAGGTCCGGTGTCCTGCAGGTTTTAGCTGTGTCCCTGATCCAACACCCTGAGTCAAATATAGAAGTCATTAGCAGGACTCTGGAGAACTTGACTGCATACTGAGGAGGTAATTCAGCCATTTGATTCAGGTGTGTTGGATTTGGACTGTGGACTTTGGAAAAATTGATTTGTATGAACATAAATGCATTGCTCTCCTGACAAAAGATGTTTTAATGCATCATTTCTGTCACCTGACTTCATGTCCCCTCATTTGGCTGAGTTGTTCTGCATGTTGTTCTGATGCATTGTTTAACTTTATTGTTTTGATGTGTCCTGTTATTGTGCTGTTATGTCCTTTTGCGTAAAGTAGGACTGAAACAGATAAATGTTTTGTTAGGTGGGCAAATGAAATACACAATCAGCTTGTCGCAACTGAAGTACAGTTTGAAATTGAAAATACAAAGACACAAGTTTTGTGCGACAGGCTGGCGACCTGTACAGTGCGTACCCTGCCTCTTGCCCTATGACAGCTAGGATAGGCTCAAGCACCCCCACGACTCGGAAAAGAATGGATTGATGGATGAAGTTTTCTCACAATTTGAGTCAAAATTAATAACTGGTGAGTGGAAATAATGTATGGAGACCTCATTATGCATTCAGACAGTGTATAGAGTATATAGAGTTTTCAGAATTGTCCCAGAGTTGCATTCGCAATTCTTCATTCATGCTACTGAAGAAAGGTAACTTTTCCCTCTCCTTTCTTCACTTCCCATCCTACTCAGCCTTCCTGAATCTTGTGAGCTTCTTGCACAGGATGCTGCACAAATTTGCAAGAAATCCCCTCAAGCAGTAATACTGATTCATCTTTGCTTTTTTTTTTCTCTCCCATTCACAGCTACACCATAATGAAGATCGATAACGTCTATCGCAGGACTAGTATGATCCAGTCAGAGAACCCTAGGTGGAACACTGAATATGACCTTGGCACGGTCAGTAAACCATCTCATTTTAAAAATTTGGAATCAGTCAGCTCAAGTGTGGTACTTTTTATCCTGTAGTTATTTCTACCATCTATGTGTATCTTGAGTTGTCAAAATGGAAAAATAACTGATTATGCTTTTTGGACAGTTTTTTTACAGCAAAATATGTATATAGAGAAGTTATTTTATGCCTATGCCTAAGGAATGATAGCTGCTACTGTGCATAAATTTAGATGTGAAAATAAAATATTTAAGTGGAATACTAGTATTGCAACTTATAATAATAATAATAATAATAATAATAATAAACTGAGGCGGTGGCCAGTACATACAGAATTTCAACATAATAGGCAGAAGAGTTGCTTCACAGGCAGGTTATTTCTTAGAGTAAAAAGATTTATTCCTAAAGTAAAAGTCAATCTTTGAGCTTCCTAACAACATTAGAAATGTGTAAATTAAAGAAAAGCTTTTCATCTATCTTTAAACCAGCATACTTGTATGAGTGTACCCTTTCAATGGTTTTACCATGTAAACCAGATGCAATAATACTAAACTTATCAAACTCCTGTGGGCGAGCTTTGGAGATCATAAATTGTTTTGTTTAACTGCATACAATACCTGCCAAAAGAACTAAAGCCTTTCATGGTATTTACATGCCAGATTAACATTATTACAACATATGCAATTGGCTGCGTGTGCTTAGTGTTTTTATTCACACCCAGATACGTTTTTATTGCAGGTCTGTTTTTAGTCACAAATGTGGGTGAGTCGCGCATTATACGAAACATCGAAGCTAAAACAACAACAAAAAAAAATTGCATTAAGGATCCACAAATAAAGTGATGCAATGCTGTTTTCTGTCCAGAGCACCTTTTTTTTTTTTTTTTTTTTTTTTGACAAGCCATCACGACTCACCACACAGTGGTCCTGTCAGTTGGGGTGTGTATGAGTGTGTACATATGTTCAAATGTGCAAATAAAAAGTAGACCTAAATTATGACAAGTTTCACTTCTAGAAAAAGTAACTGAATCAGATGGGAAACTATCCAGTCGGAGGAAAAGAGCAAATCAGAGAGTTGTGTTGAGTAGGAGAGGTGATGTGGCGCACACAGAGAAACAGCCAGCCTCCCAGGAATTCAGCAACAACTTAGCTGTGATGAATCTTACAGTACACTTGTGAGTGTCTTACTTTTAAACATTTTCGATGGATTTATGGTCAGGATCTCATCAGTGACATTAAATAGTTTATGCTTTACGTCTATTCTTCTCACTATTTTTCTTTTTAAATAAAGCTCAGCTGAATATTTAAAGGATGAGAGTGGATTAAATCTTATTTCATCATCTTTTTCTCATGAAGGTGAGCACAAACTCTGAGTTAACAGTCGAGGTTTGGGATGAGGACCCATCCGAAGACGATCGTCTGGTATGGTGTACGATACGGCTGGTGATGGGGACACACACATTTACCTGCCATAATGGCAGAAGTGGCTTTGAGGTTGAGTACACTCTGATCTGCGACCCTCATCTGACAGGAGACAAGTGTGAGCGCTATAAACCAAAACCTTAGTCACAAACGCTGTAGGGTTCATTTAATCTTGCAATGTAAAGAGTCACATGAGTGATTTGTTTTATGTAAATCTTCATGGCTTGATCCAATAAATCAAGAGTATATTCTTACACTGGCTATCAGTATATATACTTTAAAAGATAATCACTATTTTTTATATCAACACATTACAATTATAAATACAGTTCTGTAAACACACATAATGTGAACGCTCAACATCGCTCATCTTCCCGCTGTGCAAAAACTGTTAAATCCTTGTTGCATCATTCTTTGTTTAACCTTCTCATGCAAATAAAGATTGTGCTTTATGTACCTAATAGGCAACTTTACAGATTATCATCTGATTATTTCGTATGAAGTTATGTTGGATTGACTGAAATGTAATTAAAGTGTTTCCTAAACAGCTGCAGTGACTGTGGTGATCACTCCATTACAGACAGAATATTGAAAATATTTTTGATCCTCCCCACTGTCACCAAGTGCTCATACAAAGTTGTTGGATGATTTGGTTTCACTCTATAATGATCATACTGTACATAGAGCAGCACCTTCATACGACTGTTGTTGTGAATTAGCGCTACATAACATTAACTTAATACCAGGAGTCTAGAAAGCAGGTTTAATAAACTCTGACTCTAAACTCTAAGCTGATCAAGAAGTTGATCAGTTCCATTCAGTTATCTGTTGGTATTTTTTAAGGGGTCCTCATGTTCCTTTTGGCCAAAAATTCAACCCCAATTAAATCCAATGTTTCCCAAAAATCACTGGGATGAGCAGGTTCCGGTGCAGGCTGTTTATTAGACATATTAGTTACACAAAACACAGACAAAGACCAGAACACAGACAGTAACATAATTAAGACTAAGATACACACAGAGAGACAGAGAGAAACACAGAGACAAAGATACTGAAACAGGAAGTGGACAGGAAAGAGAAAAGCAAAAGAGGGTAAGAGAGCGAGACAACATTTATATCTTAAAGATGGTAACTGCCAACTTGCCTTTGACCCCTCCTAATTTACATAAAGTCTCAACCCATGAAACTTGAACCCCAGCCCATCACCTGTTGAGGCTCTTCCAACTCTTGTCCCACGTGGGCTAAAGCAGTGTTTCCCAACCACTGTGCCGTGGCACATAAGTGTGCCGTGAGAAATCATCAGGTGTGCCGTGGAAGATTATCCAGACCAAAAAAGAGAGACTCAGAGTTGTTGAGGGAGATCTTGGTGTGCATCTTTCTTCAATTCCTGCAAGAATATCAGCTTTGTGTTCAAATAAACAGGTCCAGGTTTCACACTGAGTAAGTAAATTGAGACTAGACTTTGATTATATTTTGATAAATATACTTTTTGTGACATTTTTGTTTGGTGGTGTGCCTTGTGATTTTTGTAATATGAAAATATGTGCCGTGGCTTAAAAAGGTTGGGAAACACTGGGCTAAAGAAACAAATTTCACCAGGTTACCTCAGTGATTTACAAGAGCACTGGCAGGTGTCATAATGATGGATCTTCTTTCTATTAAAACCTCTGCTAATCTATGTTACAAAAACACAGGCAGGTCTATGGAACTATATTTTTGGAGCATACCTGTGATAAGACTAAAATACAACATGAGGTTACAAAGGTCATGTGAAACAGAGATGTTCTTGCGTCCCACCAAGGCCTCAAGCACACATTAGCACACAACAGGCCTTACCTTTACACTCCAGTAACCTCATTAATTCAGTGTGTGTGTGACTAATATACTTTAATACATATAGAAATAGTGAGAGTAAATATCAGTATAAAGGTGATAAAAAAAAATAAAATCCCCAACATATCATATAAGAAATAACAAAGACAGAAAGTTGTCACGTGAATGAATTTTGAAAAAATGACAAATATTTATCAAAATGTTACCAATTATTTACTGTCAGGTGGCCACTAATTTAAAATATATTAGATGCTAACGGAAACAATATGAGGAAACACATTTCCTCTGAATTTGATAATTTAGTACATTTATTAATTATTTGGTAATTATTAAACTCTTGACTTGTTAAATTATAACAGAGATTGGCTGCAAAACATCAATTTGTCATTACAGGCCTACTAACATAAGTCATCAATATTAACATTTACAGCTCCCCATTCCTTGGCATTTCAGTCTGCAGTGCACATGCAGGACAACAAAGCGACACCGGGGGGCAGCAATGCTTTGGTTTGAATAAAGTCTTTTAACAATATAAGAAAAAAATCTGTATCCTCCAATTTAATCAAAAAACAGAATGCACAGTGACTAAATGTTGAAAAAGCCCATGAAGCTGACACTGGCAAGAAGTTTTAATCACATTATATATTTAAGTGCCCAGATTTATGCTGCGCTTAACTTCAACAAATGCATACACTAACAAAATTACACTTACCTAAAGAAATTAACCTGCAACCTTAAATGAATGTACACTGAACTGTGCAACCACTTACCTGTATTTATCCTTGTCAAGACGGTATCTGATCAGAGAGGCGGATTAGCGGGACAGCAAAGGAGTTGATAAGGTCCATGACAAATACAACCATAGGTAGACCTAATAAGACCTGAAGGAAATAGTAGGGAGAAAAAAGAAGACAGTAGAACCATACATCCTCCTAAGTTAGTATTACATTTCACTCTTTTCAGTCAGTATCTCACATATACTGGCTAAATTCACAGATGCATAAACATCTGGGCTTCATCTTTAACTGTTAAAAAATTGCTAGCTTTTTCAACAAATCAGAATCTCATCGTTTTTCTGGGTGTCATGGGGTCGGCATGTGGTTCTCTCCACAGCTATCGAGACTGGCTACTGGGACATGGAATGTCACCTCTCTGGTTGGGAAGAAGCCTGAGCTAGTGCGTGAGGTTGACTGATACTGGCTACATATAGTCGAACTCACCTCAACGCATGGCCTGGGCTCTGGAACCAGTCTCCTGGAGAGGGGCTGGACTCTGTTCCAGTCTGGAGTTGCCCCTGGTGAGAGGCAGCGAGCTGGGGTGAGTATTCTTGTTTCCCCTCGGCTTGTTGCCTGTATGTTGGACTTTTCACCGGTGGAGGAGAGGGTTGCTTCCCTGCACCTTCGGGCCAGGGAATGGGTCTTGACTGTTGTTTGCGCTGTTGCGCCAAATAACAATTCAGAGTACCTACCCTCGCTGGGCGGGGTGCTCGAGGGTGCTCCATCCTTTGACTCCATTGTCCTACTGGGAGACTTCAACGCTCACGTGGGCAATGTCAGTGAGACCTGGAGGGGCATGGCTGGGAGGAACGGCCTGCCTAATCTGAACCCGAATGGTGTTTTGTTACTGGACTTCTGTGTAAACCACAGTTTGTCCATAACGAACACCATGTTCGAACATAAGGATGTACATAAGTGCACATGGCACCAGGACCTCCCTATGTAGGTCGATGATTGATTTTGTAATCATATCATCTGGTCTGCGGCCTTATGTTCTGGACACTCGGGTGAAGAGAGGAGCTGAGCTGTCAACTGATCACCACCTGGTGGTAAGTCGGATCAGGTGGTGGGGGAGGATGCTGGACAGACCCAGAACACCTAAACATATTGTGAGGGTGCACTGGGAACGCCTGGCAGAGGCCCCAGTCCACGAGATCTTCAACTCCCACCTCTGGCAGAACTTCAACAGCATTCCGAGGGAGGCTGAGGACACTGAGTCTGAATGGACTACATGTATGTTCCGCACCTCCATTGTTGAGGGTGTGTGTGTGTGTGTGTGTGTGTGTGTGTGTGTGTGTGTGTGTGTG
>JAVDPK010001933.1:694964-707538 GCA_034780415.1 Cichlasoma orientale
CGGTACACTCTGACCTGCGACCCTCATCTGACAGGAGACCGGTGTGAGCGCTATAAACCATCCCCAAACTGACAAATCACATCTGTTGATCTAGTAATATAAAGAATCACGTGACTGATGAATTTATGCATTTATTTTCCTATCATTAAGACATAATATTCAGTGGAATTTAATTGTAATTTGTCTATTTTATGTATATTATTTTGGCTATATAAATCAGGAGTATAGTCATACTCAGTATACTGTATATACTTTAAATGAAAAAATTTTTTTTACCCTTTTTATTTTCTAAATATTCTTTACAAATCCAGCTCTGTAAACACATGCGTCCAATCAGCTACTTTGTACTCCTAGCAGTCTTTCAGCTGTGTTGTCACTACCTTGTTGCATCACTTTTAGTTTTATCATGCAAATAAAGTTTGTCAAAAACATGTGCTCCACATCCCTAAAAGGTGAATTCACAGATTTTCAGAGGGTTTTTCAGTTATTATAAGTTGGTTGCTGAAGTTAGGTTTGATTGTTTGAGGTCACTCTGGAAGTTTCACTGTTCCCATGAAAACCTATTCCATCCATCCTTCCATCCATCCAGCCAGCCATCCACTTATCCAATTGAGGATCACAGGAGAGCTGGAGCCTATCCTAGCTACCATAGTGCGAGAGGCGGAGTACATCCTAGATAGGTTGCCAGCCTGTTGCAGGGCCAACACAGACAGACAGACAACCATTCACACTGACATTCACACATATGGGCCAGTTAACCTAACCCGCACTTACTGCATGTCTTTGAACTGAAGGGGGAAGCCCCAGTACCCAGAGAGAGATAGACATGGGGAGAACATGCAAACACCACATAGAAAGGCCAGATGCTGGATTCAAACCAAGGACCTTCTTGCTGTGAAGCAATAAGTGCTAACCACAGCGCCACTGTGACATGTATACCATTATTAACTAGAAGGTCATTCAGTAGATCGTATACCTCCCCTACCCCAAAGTTTCTGTGCTGACACTGAAATACATACACTGTGGGATATTTCTGTGTGTTTTTATATTCATTTTTATAATCATTCTTGAGTGGTTTTCTATAAATCATTTTTTGTGTGTACTATTTTTGATGGCTTCTACATTACTTTTGATGACTCACAAGCAAGATGGTTTTTCACTAATGATGATCATGAGCATACACTGGATTATTATGAAAGATACTGCTGTTTTCAAATGACTATTGATTCGGTTCGTTTTGACTGTGATGCCTGACTTATACTGACTGAAAACTGTTGGCTAAGACTGTGTGACCGATGTCTGCATTTAATTGACCCTATCCAGACTGTGCTATATATTATGCTCTACTGTGCTCTGATGTGCTTTGAGGGAGAAAGTCAGACTAGTGGGCAGTCAGAGTAACTGCAAAAACGTACACTATTACAGTCTTCCTTTAAAGGTTTATGGATTCAGAGTAAAAGATGAAATAGAAGTAGGTTTTATTGCCATATGTGCATGTAAATAAACACAGAGGGTTTACGCTGTACAATGAAATTCTTATTTTGCCGGACTCCCTTCACGCAGCAGTCATAAAAAATATAACATAATAAATAACATTTAAAAAAATTCTAAGATTAAATTTACAGAGAAAGTCCAAGTAATAAATTATGAGTTAGAGACCTGAGATTTAATAAATAAATAAATAAATAAATAAGTGCAGTACTAATCAGTTTATTCAGGAGTCTAATGGCCTGTGGGTAGAAGCTATAAAAGAACAGCATTTCTACACAGGCCTACACAGGACTACATGTTCACAATATGGTGACTTTTTTTAGTTAAGGCAATTTTTTTTAATGATTCTAAATAAATACAGCTCTATAATTTTCTATTCTTGCAGCAGACAGGCGGGCTAAAATGGAAGCAGCATAGGCTACTGGCTGCCTCCACTGGAACAGTGGTTTCCAGCACTCCCAGTGGGGCGTAAGTGTAAAAGCTCTAATGAACTGCTCCCTCTCATGTCTCCATGCCGCCTGTGGTAAAAGTTTCCTGTATAGAGTTTACGCACTGGATTCCTTCCTCTCATCTTTGGAAATGTCGTGAGGAACAGCCTGGAGGCGGCGTAAAGCTCTGCCATCCAGAAGCCTCTGTCCATCCTACGTTGCAGGACGCGCTGCCTCACACACGTGGATCTAATTTAGGTGCGTGTGCGGCGCCGTGCCCCTGACAGCGCAGCGGTTTCCGTTACAAGGAAATGATGGAGGAGGAAAGTTTATGACGCCTCTCTGCGTTTTTGTTTTTTTTTTTCTTTCTCGGGGACTGTCCGCAGGAAAACTGGAGATAAGTTTCGCTTTGCGCAGTTTGCTCGTCCTCTTCATAACATGCGGTACTGTCTGTGTGAAAAATCTGCATGTACTTTGGATTAAAAGGGTGTCCGACACTGAAATGTCTCACCATTGGAAATGCAGCTCCACGCCTGTCTGTTGCTTTTTGTCATCACAACAGGTAAGGACGTCTGCCAGCCACAGTTCTGTTAAACATTATTGTGTACCTTTCTGTAAATTAATGAACTTTAGGCGGAACACTTTTGTTTTTGCTGAAACAGCTATTTACTATTTTTGTTGCGTCTAGATTAAACTAAATCAAAGTAATCTGCACATTGTCGGTATGGAATAGCTTTGTGGTATCCTTAATGTCTCGGTTCAACCTCAAATCTTAGGGTTCAATAAAAGGAAATAAGATGCTCTGTAAGCTCTGAAATTCTTTTTTTTTTTTCCCCTGTCCAAAATAATCCTTTTGGCTGAACTTCCCTCAACTTATTCCCACAAATGTCTAAATTAACAAACCCATTTTAGCTGCAAGAGTCTAACAAAGTTTTTCTCTCTCTCAGATAAAACACTGGCCTCTTCATATCATCACTGTGGTGGAAATGTCAGCTTGGGCGAAGAGCCTGCCGGTCACATCAATCTCACTTTACCTGGACTTTTTACTAACCGCAGCAGACTCGACCCCGTGAACCAGCAGCCTGACAAACGCTCACAGCTTCCAGCTTGCACTTGGGTGATCGATATTCCTCTGGGGAGGCAGGTACTCTTAAAGTTGGTATGGTTGGAAAGCGGTTCGAGCTTGTCTGTGCGCTGTGGCTGGAACGACGAAGATGAAACCTTGGTGAGCGGGGGCATGGCTCTGCTCGCTGGCTGTGACAGAAACAAAGCCACCCTCAGTTGGACAGGACCGGGACGCTCTTTAAATGCAGTTCAGCTGGCTTATTATGGTGAGAAAACATTCCTCCATTAGCTAATTTAAATAGCTACTGTGAAGCCTGATCATGAGACTCATAATAACATTGCGGCAGGAGGTTGTTCAGGCTTGAAGGTGTGTAACTAAACATGCTGTGAAAATGTGTTGTTCCAACTGTGCTCTGAGCTGTGACTCTCAGTCGGAAAGATCTTATCGCTCTCTGTGATGTGTTATGTTGTTGTGGTTTCCACTCCGTCTCTCCTCACCCTGTCCCTCTCTGTTTTTGTGTTTGTTCCTGGCCTTCCAGTCCAGGAAAATGAGAGGAATTCCTCGGAGGACCGCTCAACCCACCGTCCAGATCGAGACCCCGCTCGTTGGTCTCCAACAGGAACCAGCTTTACGAATATCGCTCCCGTTGGTCAAGAGCGGACGATGGGCACAGAAGAGGGCAGAGGTCGCGTCTATAACCGTCTCGAGTGGAGTTCTGGGCCTCCGTCTGTGTCTGGTCCCTCCTCTCAGGACCAGAGGCAGCTGAACCCCACCTCACCCATGCAGGGACTCCCTGTCGCTGGGAGAACTGATAGGGAAACTCTCCCTCTTCCTGAGGAAAAACCAAACAATGGACCGGAAAAATCTGGAGCTGCTCACCACACTGATGGTCCCACGACTGCCAGAGAGACAACTCACGAATATTTTCAGAATGCATTCAGTACAGACCCTAATTCAAACACACCCTCAAACCCTACTGAAAAAGGCCTTCACATGCGGATGCCATTGACAGATGCCAGTAGTTCAAATGCCTTGCTTGGCGCAGATGTACAAGAACATACATCTGTTCAGACATCTGAAAACACAAACAAAGATGTTACCACACAAATGGATCAGAGCATGTCCAGCTCCAGCGTTCCTTTTCTTGCCTCTTCTCCCCCTGAGCTACTTTCCTCCTGGACAGGTCATACAGTCATAACCGCACACGCTGGAGCTGTTAGCGGCACATCTGGAGATAAACATTCCTGGAGGAGCCAGCGAAGCACAGACAGACATGATTCTGATCTGACCTTTGCCATCACCTCTGACCCTTTAAAATCATCCATCAAACCTCTTCAGGATGATTTAATTAGTGCACAAACCCACACTGAACCCACTTCATCATCATCTTCAGAAGTTCACAGCGGGACTCATTCATCCAACACCTACGTCACGGAACTCGACGCTGCTGCTGGCACTGTGGAGGCTGAACCGGTTCATCCAAACATAAGTCAGAGTAACTCATTTGTAGCTGTTGCGTCAGATGTTACTGCTCAGACTGTCGCATCTGAGTTGCCTGATAAGTTTGAGCACAGGGAGGTGACGCTCCCTTCTTCCGCACAGAGTCAAACAGACTCTCCTCAAAGCGCAGAGAGCCCCACACACTCTATTTATGTATCGTCGTCATTCACAGAGACAGACAAAGAGACACAAACAGCTGTAGAAAGTACACAAAGAAATTTCATTGGCACGCACGTGACTGGAAACACTACCCCTTCCTCACCTGGCATTACTGAGGCTTACGGTTGGAGTTCGGGCTTCACTGTTTTTTCTTCTACACCCAGAGCAGCGCTGACCGTGGGAGGTGAAACCGAAAATTCGGCCATCGCGGGAACCACTGGAGCAACGTACGCTCTGTATCCTGCTCATACGCGCTTACATGACAACTCACCCACAGATTCACCTACGACTGTTCCCCTTTCATCGTCCATCACATCAACAGACTCATCTACACCTTCATACACACTCCAGACACACAGCGAGTTTGTTGATAGTTCACAACCCACTTTAACCACCTCTGTGTCTCAGTCCACCGTCTTTTTCAACAGCGAAGCCACGCCTTCGCCCCCACTGATGTCGTCTCGTAAGCTCAGTCATCTGCCCCTGCCGACTTCTACTAATATCTTGCCAACACGTAAACAGTTCCGAAATATTATTACTACTACACATACTCCTCTGCCTTCTACTAAAACATCAGACGATGAAGTAAAAGTAGAGGAGGAGGACAGGTTCTGGCAGTGGTCTCCCAGCAGCACGACCACACGCACTCCCACAGCTGGACCACCAGAGCCAACTCTACGGCAGACAACCACGCATCCCAGCCAAGAAGACTCTTCTGCTTTAACCACCACACCCCCTCGGAGCTCCACAAACAGTCCCAAGTTCTACATTGTGCCAGATCAGCCTGCTGCCATCAGAGGTACTTCAGACACCACTGAAATGTTTTCGTTTGTAGTTAAATATCCAGATGTCCTGTAATGTGATTATTTGCTTGCTCTGTCCAGTGGCTTCAGTGGAGCTGCTGCTGCAGATAGTTGTAGAAGAGCCCATATTGGCTTTAAATGTCGACTTGGAGAATGACACCACCGCCTGGGTGAGGGATTGTTCAATAACGCATGTACACTGTGGTACAGGAAAGCAGAAATAAACAAATGATAGAGTACTTTTTGACTTGAGGTGAGGAGCTTTTACAAAGTTCTCAATTACGCTTTCTTTTAGGTGAAGCCCTACCTACAGAGAGCCCCGGGGTTCAGCAGGCTGCTGGGAGTCTGGAGCAGGTGAGGTGGTGCAAACAAACTGAAAAGCAAAGGTACCTCAAGGCTGTTAATGGTTGCAATTAGCCCCACTTTGTGTGTCTCAGTATATATTCTCCATTTCTCAGCTGTATGTATTTCCTAACCCAGGTTATGGGAAGTGAAAAATATGCTTGCTTTTTTGTGTAATATGTTAACATCTAAACAAAACTATGCAGCTAAGGGGGAAAAAAACATTAGTCACAAGTAAACACAATTTAAAAAAACCAAGAGATTTCCCAGAGTTAGAAATCATTAAGAAAACAAAGCAAACCAACAAAATTATGAACAAGATATTCAGCATCCACCTGGAATTTCCTTCTGTTTCCTAAGTATTCAAGTCCCATTTTAACCACGCAGTTAATGTGACTCCGGAATTGTCACATCAGAGATGAACCTCTGTGTTGCTTTCCAGTCAGATTAATGATATTATCGCTCCCTCAGTTAATCGTCTAACCAAAGTGCTGACCATTTAGCTGAGCGAATTACAGCAATGTGACATAACATTATATATTTTAAACAAAAGCATGTGATTATTGTCCTGATGCTAATGTTGGTGTTGAGCTCAAATCCTTGTTGAGCACAGGTACATCTTTACAGCCACTAGCGTGGTTGTAAACTCTTGTCTTTTTATAAAACAAAAAGCAAAATATTAATGTGTAATTTGTGTCAAAATACAAAATGCAATAAAGAAAAGTCATGAACACTGAATGCTTGACCGTGTGACTGGAGCACAATAGGAATTGTAGCCAGGATGGGTCGCGGAAAGTTGTGTAAAAAGAGGTAGAGAAGGCAAATCTCCTGTTCGGTTTTTGTTCCAGTGGCCGTGCAGTGCAGAGTCTGGTGGAGTTCAAAACCAGCAGGGCTCTGGAGTGGCTCAGCATGACGGGACCCACATCGCTGCTGGAACGGACCGGACTAGCCCAGGCTGTTCGCAACAAGAGGACGTTCAGGACGTCTAAGATCACCAACATCACAGTCGGAGGTGAGCATAGGTTCAGGCGCCTGCCTGCAGACAGCTGACTGAAGCTCTGGTGGCTGAGCGGTTAAAGGCGAGTCCGGCTACCTTTTGTTGCACGTTGTTTGCAATATCCCCGCCCCCCCTCAAAAATTGTCATAATTCATTAACCTGAGAGGAAATTCCACTCTAAACCTTTTTACTTAATTAACCCAGACACATGCAAACTGATGTAAACGTCATAATTCTGTTAGCGTGACTCACAATCTAATTATGAAAAATCTCATGATCCCACCTGGCTTAATCTAACTTAAACGTATTTTAACTATAGCATGCAATCATCGTACTTGTTTCCATTTTGTTGTTTGGTATCAGAACAAGTCTAGAAAGCAGCCGGTGGGCTGGTCGGCTTCTCGGGTAGCAGCCTGCCTCCCAAGAAGACCCGTCAGTCAGTGCCTGTTGACATCAGCTGTCTTATCCTTGGAAGCTTTTTGGATATATATATATATATTTTTTGTTGGCCTCATAAATATTTGGCATACATTACACGTGAAAAAGAACTGGGCTGCCCACACGTTACACCTACAGGAGCTGTTCAGCCATGGGAACCCATGCCATGAAGCTCCCAGTGCAGTTTTTGTGCTGATGTTAATGCCAGAGGAGGTTTGGATCTCTGCAGTTACTAAGTGTTGGTTACTTTTAAGCACTATGTGCCTCAGCGGTCTATAACTTTATGTGATCCGTCACTTGGTGGCTGAGTTGCAGCTACCTGCTGTGGTGATTCCTTGTGAATAAGGGAGCAGCCAAAAGTAGCTTGCAGTTGATGGTGGGATATCTAGGAGGGAAGAAATTTTACAAACTGACTGTGGCAACGATGGCACCCTGTTACAGTACCCTGCTGGAAGTCTGAGCTCTTCAGTGCGACCCAAAAATTATTACATCAGAAAAAATGATAGTTTAACTTGATGTGTTATTGCATGGTAGTCACATTAGTGCACTGAGTAATGTTTACTAAAAACTGCAGTTCCTGGTTGTTTTTTGGGTGCAAATATTTATTCAATGAGATCATTTTATAATAAGAAAATAAAGAATGGCCTCTTTCTTTCCCTCAGGTCTGCAGGGAGACATCTGTGACTGGTTGCTACAGTGCCCCGCAGGTTATAAGTGTGTTTCCCAGCCTGGCACTGCCAACTATAGCTGTTCTTCCGTTTGCCACTTAGACTACTGCCACCATCACGGCATCTGCACACACCATCCAGGCCAGCTTCCAGTTTGCCGGTAAGAACGTTAAAAGAAAAGCATTTCTTTCTGTTCATCCAAGAGTAGTTTGTGCATGTAAATGACTTTTGTTTGGGCATCAGCTGCCTTGCAGGCGACGACTTCTGGTTCATGGGTCAGAGGTGCGACGTGAGGATGACTCGCACGCGTCTTGTGGGTGCATGTCTCGCCATCTTGTTCATCGTAGTGACAGTCATCGGCATTTTGGCATTTGTGGCAGTGCGACGCTATCGAGCAATTCTGATCCAGGCCAAAGTAGACCAGACGCGCAGCAGGTAAAGAACACCTACAGTATTTCTAATTGTGCTTTTCTCCAACACCACAGTGGATTTTAAATCCAACAATCAAGAAGTGATTGATGTGAAGACTTTCAGCTTTTATTCAAGCTGTTTAACAAAAGTATTGCAGTAACTGTTCAGGAATTTTAGCTCGGCTGTTTCGAAGAAAAAGTCGAGTTATTGTCAGTAAAAACATCCATATTTATGACATAAATGGCAGCAGGCACATTAGGGGAAATTATTCAGTTGTGATCCAGGAAGGGAAAGCCAGACACCGGCATAAACGTGCCCTTCAGTGACTGTAAACAGTCATCTCCACTAGGTGGCACAGTCTAGCTGCCAAAACACATACTGAGGATGAGGGTGGGACTGCAGACTGCTGGCTCAATCAAAATGTCCAACCTCCACATATGGGGCCAGCTGAGCCCACGGCCTCAGTCACACATACTGTGACATGTTTCATTTCACTGCTTCAGGTCTGTTATGGTGTTCAGCCAGGAGGTGATTAAATCTGCTGTTTCCATGATTCTGAATGGAAAATTTCTCCTATACAACTCGATGCATAAGAACCATTTCCAAAATTAGACCTATTGAATTTAAAAATGTACGCACAATAATGTTAGTAAATGTAGAACTTCAATATAAATACACAGTCTCAATTCTGTGTAATTTCTTATCACATTAACGTAGTTTTAACTATGGGTGTTCTCCCGAGTGAAGTCTGGAAAAATCTGCACCTTGTAGTTTTGCACAGTTCTAATGTGGTGAAGTGGATTCAGCTTCATGAAGGCGTATCTGCCAATTTTTTGTGTTAAAACACTTCACTTGAACCTTAATGACAAAGTGAGACTGCAAGAGCTTATCAGTCTTAATTGAGTGCCTGTTGCTTTTTTATAACTGCTTAGATTGAATATTGGGTATGTACACAGGCAAAGATCTGACAGGAAGTAATAAGGGTGAAGCTAAGCCTGAAGTCCAGAATGTCTACTTAAGAGAAGGAAGTGTGTGTGTGTGTGTGTGTGTGTGTGAGTGTGTGTTTTCCAGGAAATGGTGGTCTCCTCAGAGCAATATTTAAAACAAACAAAAAAAAACATCCCAATGCTAAAAGTAGCTGATAGCTGGCTGAGTTTAGAGAAACTTGTTTTTAGGGCGATTACATTTCTAATCTGATCTAATTCACAAAGCATTTTAATCAGCACCAGAATAATTTCTGAATTAGCCTAAAAAAGTTTATAATTTCTGAGGACTCTGCTTACCATCATACAAATAATGGAGAAGATTTACCTTTTATGAATACAATAATACACTTTTAAAAGCAATATATTTTTTTTTAAATTGAGTTCATGATGATTCAGATTAGTGTTGCCAGTGAATTGGGGACCATCAGATATATGCTGAACAATTCTGCCCTGTTAGTATCTGTGTGCGGCGCTGATGAACAGAAACATCTCAGCTATCAGACACAATTAGTTATATAACAAAAATACACTTAGAGCACAGCTCTCCTGCCAGCACAGAAACCGTGGCTGTAATAAATGAATACTACAGGTTTCAGGGCAATGGCCGAGGTTTAAAGATGCTTATAAGCAGAAAAAGCTCCATTAAAATCATCTATGCTCATTAAATATTGAATAAATGGTATGTTTTTATTATCGTTATTGATCTGCAATGTTTTAAGCAAATCTGTTTCTTTCTAGTTGCCTTCTGATCTATTTATGCTAAGTGAAAGTAATTCACTGGCACGGAGCAGTCATGTGTCACCATGAGACATACTAAGTTCATTCATAAAACATGACATCATCTGTAGCAGCGGGGTCATCTCTGGCCCTTCTCTAGTCTTAGGAGTTCTTTGTTCCTCAGTGAAACTGAGCAGCTTTGTCAATAGCTTTCAAGGGGAAGGTCTCATTAGGGATCAAATAAGAGCTTATGTGAATGCCGCAGAGATAACTTTACAACATATCTCCAGGTTATGACCACACATTGTAAGAGAACACCTCTTCCTCCTATTGGTTGATATTTTTTTTTTCTTGAAATTTTGCTCATGTGAAACTTTTTTAAACTGTCACACAATTGTTTAAGTAAAAGGCAAACCCAGATTACGCAGACATAGATACAACAAGCATTGCACCCTGTGACTATTTGACCTCTCTCGATTTGTTGCGCGCGCAGCTATCGCAGATTCAACCACTTCGATGAGCTGTCGGGTCGCTTCTGGCTGCGCTCGTGGGCGGGGTCGGCGGACTCACTGGACAATCCTGCCTTCACGCGCTCCGATGAGTTACTGCATCTGCGAGCGCTTGACCGCCCCTGCTGTTACCATGATGACACGCTGTCACTGGCTTCTACCTGCCCTAGCCATGGAACACGCATCAACACAATCTACCCCCACAGGTGTATATACACACACACACACACACACACACACACACACACACACACACACACACACAATTCATTGTCTGACAGTGAACTGTCTGTGTGTGACAGTTTCCAGTTCCAGATATTGACAAACCATCTTTGTTGGGTTTAGGTGAAGTTAGGGTGGATGGTCAGGTCTCAATCATTCTGCTTGTTTATCATTGAGTGTATAAAATAGGGACTTTGAATCTCTGATGTCACCCATTGGATTTGATTTTTTATTTTTTATTTTTTTTTTTTTTTTTTTTAATTTGGATGAGAGGGAGAAGCAAGCTTGATTACCTGCAATATTAAACTGTATGGGTGTATCGCACAAATATGGACTATAGTGCTAAAAGTGTTCACTCATCTATCCAATTTAGGTGTTCCAATCACTTCCACGGCCACAGGTGTATAAACCAAGCAGGCATGCAGACTGCTTCTACAAACATTTGTGAAAGAATGGGTCGCTCTCAGGTGCTCAGTGAATTCCAGCGTGGTACCGTGATAGGATCCCACCTGTGTAACAAGTCCAGTTATGAAATTTCCTCACTACTAAATATTCCACAGTCAGCTGTTAGTGGTATTATAACAAAATGGAAGTGATTGGGAACAGCAGCAACTCAGCCATGAATTGGTAGGCCACGTAAAATCAGAGTGGGATCAGCAGATGCTGTGAAGTATAGTGTGCAGAGGTTGCCAACTTTCTGCAGAGTCAGTTGCTCAACAACAGGGCACAGAGAGCTTCATGGAATGGGTTTTCATGGCCGAGCAGCTGCATCCAAGCCTTACATCATCAAGCACAATGCAAAGTGATGGAGGCAGTGGTGTAAAGCACGCTGCCACTGGACTCTAGAGCAGTGGAGACATGTTCTCTGGAGTGATGAATCATTCTTCGCCATCTGTCAATTTGATGGATGAGTCTGGGTTTGGTGGTTGCCAGGAGAACCATACTTGTGTGACTGCATTGTGCAAAGTTTAAAGTTTGGTGGAGGGGGGATTATGGTGTGGGGGTGTTTTTTAGGGGTTGGGCTCGGCCCCTTAGTTCCAGTGAAAGGAACTTCTAATGCTTCAGCATACCAAGATATTTTGGGCAATTTCATGCTCCCAACTTTGTGGGAACAGTTTGAGGATGGCCCCTTCCTGTTCCAACATGACTGCGCACCAGTGCACAAACACATGGATGAGTGAGTTTGGTGTGGAAGAACTTGACTGGCCTGCACAGAGTCCTGACCTCAACCTGACAGAACACCTTTGGGATGATTTAGAGCGGAGACTGTGAGCCAGACCTTCTCATCCAACATCAGTGTGTGACCTCACAAATGCGCTTCTGGAAGAATGGTCAAAAAGTCCCATAAACACTCCTAAACCTTGTGGAAATTCTTCCCAGAAGAGTTGAAGCTGTTATAACTGCAAAGGGTGGGCTGACATCATATTAAACCCTATGGAGTAAGAATGGGATGTCACTCAAGTTTATGCATTTGAAAGCAGACAAGTGAATACTTTTGGCAATATAGTGTACAACAGCCAGACCTATATCTGATATACTAATATAATACTGTAATTCAACTCATCAAAACTGAAGCACAAACTTACTGGAAAATCTGTACCTCACACCAGGTTATTTGTTGTTTATTAACATTTGCATTAAAAGGCTCCAGAAAGGTACCAGCAGCATCAGCTCACTGGAGAGGTCCAGTTGAGTGACTCCAATTAGCTGAGGTGAGAAATGGCAGACTGTGATTGGCTCCAGCTACTTATGTCAGGCTTAAAATAATAATAATCAAATGAAATAAATAAGCCACTGTACAGATGTTTTGAACGGGGGGGGGGGGGGGGACTATCCA
>JAVDPK010001933.1:707548-725235 GCA_034780415.1 Cichlasoma orientale
CCCCCCCCCCCCCCCCCCCCCCCCCCCCCCCCCCCCCCCCCACGCCCCAGAGAGGCAAAAAATATTGTGGTATCAAGCTGAAAACTTCTTTTTAAAATGCTGTAAAGTTGGAGCCAGTCTCAAATTGCCATTAGGGAGAGTGCAGTTTTTGGCACTTGCAGGTTGGCTTCATTTTTCAGCAGGAGCCACAAATGTATTTGCCGTCTGTTCACCACCTCTCCATCTCACAGATACATGGTAGTTTCAATAAAATGTCAGATTTGGATTCATCACCATAAGGTCCAAATTTCTACTGGTCTTTTGTCAGTTCCTGGAGAGTTGATGTTGAGATGCATCTTCTAACTGAACTTCATGAAGCATTAACCTGAGCTCTAAATGTGAGATGCTGTTAACTGCCGATTTCTGCAGCTGCTAACCCAGCTGATCCAGTTTGGCATGAGTTGGACTGGAGAGTGAAGGAAAAGCAGCCAAAAAGTGCTCAGCATGTGGGAATATAGGTGCATAATTGTAGTTTTGTCCCTTCATCAACTGTTATTTTGATAGATTTTCTGGATTAATTACAGGACTGAATCATTTATTTTAAAAAATAATGTAAGGGGTAAAACACAAAGATAAAAGGTTACAACGTAATTATTACATAAATACAGAATTCACTTAAAATCTTATGTTGACTGAAGTATAGTTCAAATATTGATAAGTAACTTCTCTAAAAACCCTCTAACCAAGCAAACATTCTGATGCTTTCATAATCCCTTTGCGCCCTAAATTCTGTGTAGCTCCCAGTATGGATGGAGGGGGAGCGAGATGAGTATGGGGGATGGAGTGCTGGATTCGGGGAAGGCCAGTGATCTTTCTGTGTGTAGCTGGCCCGTGGAACCCATTCACTGGACTCCATTTCCACTTCTGCAGCAACTGGCCTCTCACAGGACGCCCACGGTGAGTGTTTGACTGCGCGGGAGAGTTTCGCAGTGATACGAATGCGTATCTGGTTTCACGGTGCGAATGATGCACTTTTTCCCTGTAAAACCAGGTAAGGGTGTCACGACCACGGTCCTACTGTGAAGGCATGGAGCTGGTAGACATGGGGAAGAGCTGGACCGCTTGACGTGCACATGGAGAATCCAGTCTGTTCTGACACTGTTTCAGTTTTATTAGATTGTAAAGCTCAAATCTTTGTGTTTTGTGAATAAAGTAAAGCAATGAATGTAAAAATGTGTACATATTTCCTTTTTTTTTTTTTTTTTGTAAAGATTAAATCTACTTCCTCTTTCTGATGTGAGAGGTTACCTACAGGTCATGCATGTGTGGTGCAAAGTCTTATATAATGCTTTAATAAATACAAATATTACACAGGGTAAGAATATGTTTGCTTTTGGAATTAAGGTCTCGCAAGGCTATTTATTTCAGAGTCGGGTTTAACAATAATGTTAAACATTTAAGGTGTGTACAAAATTCTTCACCAAAGTGAAAAGTCTTGCTTTGGCCCCTCTGGCAGTTTAACATATACATACCACAGCTGCTAACTCCAAATCATAATCTATACAGAAGTAAAATAAAAACCCAAAAGGTTGTGTGTTTAATTGTTTTAGTGCAAACAAATTAATGTACTACTTGAAACGTCTGCAGATCTCTTTAAGTAGTATATTATCACTGTGCAGAAGTCTTGGACCACCCTTCATCTCTTTAAATGTTGCTTCCAAGAATCTCTGTTCCACTTTATCTCTGTCAAGTGTCCTTGGGTGTTTTATAAGGCGCTTACAAATAAAATGTATTATTATTATTAAGAAGCCAGAATTTCTTAAGCAACAGTTCTCCAGCTTTCTGAAGGTCTTTCATGGTTTTTCTTTGGACATTGGCTGCTTTTTCACTCATTTTTAGTCTAGTCTTGTACCTGACTATTTTTAGAGGAATGCTCTTTTTTTTTTTTGCTTGTTAAGCCTCAACACTGACCCATGAATCATTCAAGCATAAAAAAGGCACCTAACTGAAGCAATGAACCACTGCTGTGTCTACGCATAACTTACAGATCAAAACTGGTTCTTTGCTATCCTTAAGCACTTTGTTCAAATTGCATAATTTGCCCCCACACACCCCCACCCTAAAAAGAAAAAACAATCTACAGCAGATAAGCAGTATCTGAAAGTTAATAGGAAAATTATAGCAACTGAATCCGAGAGACGCATCTGACCTACTGTTCACTGAAGCCTCAGAAATGGTCTCAGTGGAAGGGTGGCTGTCAAGAAGTCATTCTTAAGGGAAGTGGAGAGAACAGGCTGAGGTATGCCACATTACACAAGAGCTGGGGTGAAAATGGATGACAACAGAATTTTTTTGGTTCAAATTGTCAATATGTACAGAGGAAGTAAGGAAAGCAGTACAACAGTGAGTGTCTACATTCATCTGTAAAATATGGTGGAGGCTCCATCGTGGTTTGGGGCTGCATTTCAGCCAGAGGTGCTGGAGATCTTGTCCAAACTGACAATCATATTGACAGAAAACCAAAAAAAAGGCAGTTAACATCCAAAGAAGAGCTTTGAATGTTCTTCATGAAGCTTGGAGAAGTATTCCTGAAGACTGCTTAAGGAAATTACAAGAAAGCTGCCTAAGAGAGTTCAGACTCTGCTGAGGAATACCAAATATTGGGGCAGCATGGTGGCGTGGTGGTTAGCACTGCTGCCTCACAGCAAGAAGGTCCTAGGTTGGGACCTTTCTGTGTGGAGTTTCTGTGTTCAGTTTGCGTGTTCTCCCCATGTTTGTGTGGGTTTTCTGCAGGTATTCCCCTTTCCACCCACAATCCAAAGACATGCAGCTAGTGTGGTTAGGTTAATTGGTGATTCTATATTGCCCATAGGCATGAATGGTTGTCTGTCTCTCTGTGTTTGCCCTGCGACAGGCTGGCAACCTGTACAGGGTATACCCTGCCTCTCACCCCATGACAGCTGGGATTCCCACATCCCTGAAAAGGATAAGCCGAAGAGAACCTATGGATACCAAATATTGACTTTCAATCTCATTAAGATTGTACAAACACTGTTTTTGCCTCATATGCCGTATTTCCATGCATGTTTGTAAATGTTTCAATAACTCACTGCACCCATTTCCCATTTTCCTAGTACACTATAAAGAAATGATGGCGTCTCAAGCATAGTACTACACTGTGCCTAATCTTGTAGCCTTGTGTCTTATCCTTTAGGGGCCTTAAAGAAAGGCTGTGTGTCACTGTGACTCTAAGATAAGACATAACATTTTATAATTAACAAAGTAAGCTTAAAGGTTGACAGAGAACTGTATGTGAATGGCTTGCATTATTTACCTGATATGCATTGTTATTTCACAGTAATACATATCTTAATATTTACTAAATCCTACTTCTCCTTTTTTTCTCATTTGAACTGTAGAAATGGATAAAAGACCACCACAGTCTTCTAATAGCCTAGGGTTTCATATACCTTGTTTCATTCTCTTTTCTATTTGAGCACATGAGCCCCGCCCCCTCAACGCAGTGTGTGAAACTCTGCTGGAATGTGACCATCAAATGACTGGAAAAATGGTGAAAATTGAAACGGAGAAACTATGCATACTGAGCATGCATGGTGCTTTCATATAGCATAAGAGAGTGACTAAACTGGAGAGGCAGAATGTGTCAGATAAAGGAAAATAGTTAATGAGTGTTTACAGGGAGAGAGGGGGAGCTAGAGAGAATGGGATGAGTGAGAAGTGGACAGAAGCTACCTGCCAGCTTCTTCCATATACGGTCTTAGTGAGAGCTGGCCTTACCCAGGCCTGAGTTTCTCTGACTGTGTGACTGAGCAATGCAGGGAGGGAGTGCCTGCATGTGTGTGTTGTAATGCGTGCATGAGTCATGCACGCTGCCTAGTTCTGAAATTGCTCAAGGAAAGGCGTGAGGAAACATTGAGAAATTTCTGTACTATCTGAACAAAGTTTAAAAGACTTTTAAAAAATTATTTTAGCTATAAAGTCGCTTTTTAAACTTTGACTGAAGCATAAATCGGATGAGGAATACGGAGGAAAGGTGAACGGTGAGAAACAAACACATACATACATACATGGCCTTAAAAAGGGAGATTCATTCATTTCCTCAGAGTGGTCACATGACCGGAGCAGCACATTCTTCCCCCCATGTGACTCTCTCCAATATCTCCTTATATGGACGTCATCCAAAGGAACTCTTAAAGGGATGGTGGTGCCCTGGGTCTATACTTGGTGTATGTGTGCGCGTGTTCGTGTTCGTGTGTGTGTGTGCGTGTGTGTTTAGCATCGGTCCAAAGCAGGATAATGCCGAGCTGAAAAGCCAATTCCCTGATTTCCTCATTTACCTCCTCCTGTGTCACCACAAGCTGCTACACACCTGGCCATATATCCCAGTGTGTGTGTGTGTGTGTGTGTGTGTGTGTGTGTGTGTGCTGGTCTGTGTGGTCACTTCCTCTGTACATCTGTAGAAGTGAGGCACTGTAAAAACTTACTTCCTGTGCCTTTTGGTGAGCCAGCTCCCAAATATCCTTATTAGGAACACGTAGAGCCGGTGAGAATTCCTAGTGTAAGTTTATGAGTCTTTGTCCCGTGCCCTTTTTGAGTTAAAGACCATCCACCCACTACGTCTCTGGTCAACCTATAAGATGAGCGTTGCAGGATTTTCATTATAAAAATAAAAAATAAAAATCAACATGCATTGAAGTGATTTCAGGTCAGAGAGGCACAGTGGTGTGTGAAATACCTGGCTGTGTACATGATGAGGTGTGTAGGCTATTTGCATACCCAAGTGACTCATTTTCATGTTCCTAATAGTAATAATCAACCCAGGCCTAATAGTGTTATTTTGACACCAAACATAGGTATGACACACCTGTTTATCACCCCATTCAAGGGTTACAAGGTTACTCAGCCCTGTAAACTCAACTGCGCGCTACCTGTGACGTGATGAGAGATAAGAGATTTACAGTCTCTTGAGTTATCCTGTAAACACTAGCCCACCTCACCCTGACCACATGTAACGCTGTCACTCTGCACTGCATGTGTTTGTGTGTGTGTGTGATGTGTGAGAGACGCTGGTATGCCAGGGCAGAGGAGTCAGATAGGGTGTTAACCGTGCTGTCAGTGACCCTGAGATTAGAGCTCCCCCTCACTTCCACCCTTCCAAACCCCATCCCCAGTCACGGCACCGCCAACGAGTATCTGCAAACAAATGGGAGAATGCAATGGTGAAATCCACTCCTGCACCACTCCTCGAACTCGTGAATTAAATTAGGTAAATTCATAATTTGTCTGTTAGATTTCCAGTGCACAAATGCAAATATTCGTGGGTATTTATAAGAGTGAGGCTATAATCAGGATATCCAGGCCCCTTCACAGTGTAGATGATATCAAAGCTATTATATTATGGACTGAATTCATTCACTGCCTAGTGAAGTAATAACTAATACATAAAAGCACATATTTCAACTAGTTTCACACTCAAGAAGCATTTTGTGCTTTGCAGTAAGAGTTGTGTGATTTGTTGCCAACGTGTCTATGCCACTTCTGTATCATCATCACTGCGATAATTATGACAGATGATTTAAAAAAAAAAAAAGGAAGCTGTACTGAACACTGAACGACCCCAGATTGATAACTTTGGGGGTATATAGGTTAGTTTAGTGGAACTTGTCCCCCCCGCTTGCCATGTCAGAGCGCAGAGCCATTATCTGCATGCGCCACACCCAGTGGATGCAGCTGAACCAATCAGCGGGCGCCGTGCGGAAAGTTCTCCTTTTATGGAGAGGGGCTGCAGCACGAGCTCTGATAAAATCCTCCAATTTATTGGCCTTCATTGCAGTCAAGTTCAGACACTAAGTCGTACCAGAGTGTAGAGCTCAGTCACAGTTCTCCTACACCGAAAACCCTCCCTCACACAGGTAAGACAACTGCAGAATGCCGGTGGAAGTTTTTCCTCATATTTTAAAAGCTTTCGTTTAACATTTCAACATTGCTTTTTTTTTGTTATCCCACTGCTTAACTTGCGATGCAAGGTTTTTCTTCGAGACTTCATTCAAGTTGAGATGACTGCTAAAAGCCGCTTGTTATGCGTTATAGCGGTCTTATAATAACCGTCGCAGTTTGAGGAGGATACTGCGTGTGTATAACGGTGCGGCGCAGAAACGCGTTGACATGTTGATGTTTGATATTTAAGAGGGTGTGAAATAACCTCGCTGCTCGACTCTGTCATCGCTTTTCTAATGAGACTGCGTTAAAAAGCTTTGACCTTCTCGCTTACATGTAAGCGTCTGCTTCTGCACGGTCTACAGTTCTGGTGGCTCCGGTTTCAAACACAGATAATTGCAGATTACACGGATTAGGCTTTTAAAGACTTCACTAATTTCGTAGGTGGAACTTGTAAAATGTCCCGTTTTTGCTGTGTCATTGCAGCTGTGAAGTAATTTGTTAATCCAGGTACGTCTGCTTTAAAATAAATTGCGCGAAGTTGCCTTTTTGTTCATATAACCTTGTAAATACGGCGGTCACGACGTAAAGCTATAACTGATTTAACAGTGATTGATTTGGGAGTTCATTCAGCTATGAAGCAGCTGTCTGTGTGGTTAACAGTTATGGTGAGCTCGGTGAAGGGAGTGGTCGGCTGTCGGTGTCATTTGAGGTTTAGCGACACACGGGGCGGCTTCCGGGCCGGTCTGCTGCTGTCTCCAAGCTGCGCTCACTTTTGCCTTATATGGCCATGGCCAGGCCGAGCGAGAAACTGCCTTTGTTTTTCAGCACTGGAATTGGACTCAATCCCGCGCCACTGCGACATCCAGCGTCCATTCCCTATAACGACAAGACTTTAGCCAGGCTGTCTGCCAGATGTAACACACACTACCGCTTAACATCAAGTCTAACATCCTCTCCTGCTTCTGTCTCTCCTTCATCCAGAAAATGGAAGACGAAATTGCCGCCCTCGTTGTTGACAATGGATCCGGTATGTGCAAAGCTGGCTTTGCAGGAGATGATGCTCCACGTGCTGTGTTCCCCTCTATTGTTGGACGCCCCAGGCATCAGGTGCATATTCTGCCATAAATCTTAAATGCCTTTTGTAACCTTTTATCTATTGACTTGTTTTGTAATCACACTTCTCTTTGCCTTCCTAGGGTGTAATGGTTGGTATGGGCCAGAAAGACAGCTATGTTGGTGATGAGGCACAGAGCAAAAGAGGAATTCTGACCCTGAAGTACCCCATTGAGCATGGTATCGTCACCAACTGGGATGACATGGAGAAGATCTGGCATCACACTTTCTACAATGAGCTGAGAGTCGCCCCTGAAGAGCACCCAGTCCTGCTCACAGAGGCTCCCCTGAACCCCAAGGCCAACAGGGAAAAGATGACCCAGGTAATGATGGCTGACACTCTGACAAATTTCCCCTAAGTCAGGAAACTGTACAGCTGCAGGGCCCTACAGGAAACTGTGTTGCCACTCAGGCGTTTCTTCCCCTGCTCAATCTCTTTCCTCCTGCTCCTTCAACCCTCCAGGTTTCCTCTGCCCTCGATTCATCTTTTCAACTCTGCAGATGCTTCAGGTTTCTATCTCTGCACTGTGATGCATCAGGAATGACAAGTTGCAGCATGGACACAGCTGTGTTTTTTAAATTAGACCCATCAGACTTTAGCTAAAGTGGAAAACATGCATAACTACACTGGTGTCTGCATGAAGCAACAGATAATAGTAGAGCAGGTTGCTGCACTATAACTTTTAGTCAGAGTAACAAAACCAACATTTTGTAACAGTTTCTATTGTTGTTTCAGTATTAGTACTCAAACCAGTGTGCTGTTCTTTCTGTATGACTGAACTAACCCATACAAGCTTACTTCAGATTATTTTGACTCTTGGGGTCACTGATGTAACGCTCTCCTCCCCCTCTCCTGCAGATCATGTTTGAGACCTTCAACACTCCTGCCATGTATGTGGCCATCCAGGCAGTGCTGTCCCTGTACGCCTCTGGTCGTACCACTGGTATTGTCATGGACTCCGGTGATGGTGTGACCCACACTGTGCCCATCTATGAAGGCTATGCTCTGCCCCACGCCATCCTCAGGTTGGACCTGGCTGGCAGGGACCTCACTGACTACCTCATGAAAATCCTGACTGAGAGGGGTTACAGCTTCACCACCACAGGTGAGCAGATGGGCACATTCTTAAAGATGAGATGTCTGACGCTAGGAAAAATAAAAACCCTGACCATGAAATGTTTGCTCGTCTTACAGCTGAGCGTGAGATTGTGCGTGACATCAAGGAGAAGCTGTGCTATGTTGCACTGGACTTTGAGCAGGAGATGGGAACTGCTGCCTCCTCTTCATCCCTGGAGAAGAGCTATGAGCTGCCTGACGGGCAGGTCATCACCATTGGCAATGAGAGGTTCCGTTGCCCAGAGGCCCTCTTCCAGCCCTCATTCCTTGGTAAGTAACGTCAGAAAAGCATCAACTTGAAGGCAGATTTCTGTGAACTGCAAAGTAGTTGTAGATGAGTCCTCAAGAAGGCAAACCTATGAACCCTAACTTTCCAACCTTCCACAGGTATGGAGTCTTGTGGTATCCACGAAACTACCTTTAACAGCATCATGAAGTGTGACGTGGACATCCGTAAGGATCTGTACGCCAACACTGTGCTGTCTGGAGGTACCACCATGTACCCTGGCATCGCTGACCGCATGCAGAAGGAGATCACCTCTCTGGCACCCACCACCATGAAGATCAAGGTAAAATTCCTGTTGCGCTCACTCTGTCAGTGTGGGTGTTTTTTTTTTTGTTTTTTTTTTAAATGTGGGCTGTTCAGTACTGATGACTCTTCATCTCTTCTTGCAGATCATCGCTCCCCCAGAGAGGAAGTACTCTGTATGGATTGGAGGCTCCATCCTTGCTTCCCTGTCCACCTTCCAGCAGATGTGGATCAGCAAGCAGGAGTACGATGAGTCCGGCCCCAGCATTGTCCACAGAAAGTGTTTCTAAACAGACTGTCAGTCCCCACCCCACCCCCACCAAAACACACACTGCTACAAACCCAAACGACTGGCTCTGCATACATGCCTACACCACCACACTGGTGTATGCTGAGTCAACAACACCTCTTCCATTTTTTTATTTTTTCTTTCCCCTCATCACTCTGGCTATGGCACCATGCCCCCTGATGGGGAGAAACTCTGCGGGAAGTACAGAGCGTCCCAGGCGGTGTGAATGTGTGAGAAACATGATGTCCATTGTCGTGTTTGTGTAGGTCATTCCAGATGTCTTTGTTCACCACCTTATTTGCCTCTATGAAGGTTTATTCTCTGGTGGGCCCACTGCCCATCAGAACTGTAGTATTGCTTAATATGTAAATTATGTAATCTGAAACTTGTTTTGTTTTTGTACTTTCAGCCTTAAATGATACTTGGTCCAGTTTGTTTTTGTCATCATGCAATAGACAAGGCTTGTACCTTGTATTGAGGTGTATGAAGGTTTGTGCATAGGGCTTTAAGCCTCTGGTGTACACAACAACCCAATAAAGCGCACATGTCTGACTCAGTCTGACTTTGTCTCTATCTTGATACATCATTAAAGGAACTTAACTTTCATTATTTGGCCTCAGTTTGCTGACACATGCTCCCTTACACTTGAAATGTTAAAAAAAAAAAAAAAAACAACTTGAACTGCATGATCACAAAGTACAGTATCAGCTTATGTAAGACTTACTGAAATGCCTCTGGAGGAGAGGTGTAACTGACAAGGATGCACAAGAGTGCATCCTTAAGTTAGAGGTGAAACATACCACTCAAATAAGTTTCTTTTGCATTAAGTTATAAAATTTCATATGCAGTCAAACTCTACACAATTTGTGGGGTGTGATTTACATAAGCTGGCAACGTTTATGCATATAATACAGCAGAAGGCTGTAACCATAGATAAGATGCACCTGTCTGAAGTGATGGCTCTGAAACGAGGGTGCCTCGTCTTGTTGAATATAGGTTTTGCGTATACAAATGGTAAAGAGCTGAAAGTTTTGATCATAACTGAAGTAGCTTCTGAATTTAAACTCCCACCACGATTTATGTATCCAGCTGTGGGCCACACAGGTCAAAGGTCAAAACATTTACGCAAAAGATGCTCCTAAAAGCCTGCTGTTGCCTTAACCCTCCCCATTTCTCCTCCCCTTCTGCTTGCATCTCATGTACTGTAGGAGGGACTAGGACCATGGGAGGAAGGGAATCGAGGATGTCCAAATTAAGAAATAAGATGAGGGTTTGGCGTAAATGACGTTGGTGGCTGGATTTTACTTGTAAGTCAGTATAAGGGCCTGCAAACACAGCAATATAAAAGGCTGAGGATGGATCAAAGGCTCCATTGACCAAATATTCTCCTATTACATGAATTCATGAAAACTTGGCAACACTAGAAACCGTGCACTGGCAAATAGCAAACTTTATAGCTGTCAGCCTCCATGCCTGTACCAACGCCACAGATGGATTTTGAGTGGAGTGTTATTTCAGTATAAAACTTTTCATTATAGTGCTATCATGTGGACTCTTATATTAGAAAAAACAATCATTAATCATCTTTAATATTTATTCACATAAAGTGTCATATATAGTTCTATACATTCAAAAAGACTCTGCTACACTGAAACTCTTCTATCTTCCTGTAGTTTGAAGCACTGATGTGCTGATTGGTACGCTAACATGTTTTAACACTGTCGCTTCCATCTAGATGAATTTTGAGCCAGTTAGTTGAAACATCTGGTAACTGGCATACATTTGTGATACTAATACCTAATACCTCAGATTTGTGAATATTCAATAAATGTCTGCATAGTTCTGTTATCACCTGGCATGATTAAGTCATGAATAGCAGAGAAGGATGTGAGGGTGGTGCAGGAGACATATGAGGACAGCAAGACAGAGGTGAGATGTGCAGTAGTAGTGACAGATGGGTTCAAAGTGGGGGTGGGATTACATCAGGGATCAAGTCTGAGCCCCTTCTTGATTGCAGCGGTGATGGACAGGCTAACTGATGAGGTCAGGCAGAACTCTTCTTGGACTATGATGTTTCAGATGAAATTGTGATCTGTAGTGAGAGGAGGGAGCAGGTGGGGTGAGGTGGAGGTATGATCTGGCGAGAAGAGGAGTGAAAGTCAGTAGAAGCAAGACAGAATACATGTGTATGAATGAGAGAGAGAGACAGGTGTAACAGGGAAGGTGCAAGGAGCAGAGGTAGTGAAGGTGGGTGAGTTTAAACCCCTCGGGTCAACCATCCGAAGCAATGGACAGTGCACGGGAGAGTGCAGGCAGGGTGGAACGGGTGGAGACGAGTGCCAGGGGTGATTTGTGGCAGAAGGAAGGAAAGGTTTACAAGATGGTAGTGAGACTTGCTATGATGTTTGGTTTGGAGACGGTGGCACTGACAAAAAGAGAGGAGGCAGAGCGGAAGACGTTAAGATTTTCACTGGGAGTGACCGGAATGGAAGGGATTAGAAAAGAGTGCAGTGCCAGTCAAAGGTTTGGATACACCATCTCATTCAGTTTTTTTTTTCATTATTTAAAAACTGTCTGCATTGTAAATTAATACTAAAGTCTTCCAAACTATGAAGAAATACATATGGAATTATTTAATAAATAAAAAAGTGTTAAACAAACCACGATATGGTTCATATTTTATATTCTTCAAAATAAGCACCTCTTGCTTAGGTGACAGATGTGCACATCTTGGCATTTTCTCAGTCAGCTTTATGAGGTAGTCTCCTGGAACTGCTTTCAGTTAACAGCTGTGCCTGTCAAGAGTTCATTTCTTGAATTTCTTGCCCTCTTAATGTGTTTGAGACCATCAGTTGTGTTGTGAAGAGGTAGAGTTGGTATACAGTGAATGGCCACGAGTAATGTAAAGAAAAACAACAGTTCATCATTACTTTAAGAAATGAAGGTCAGTGAATCTGAAAAACTTCAAGAACTTTGAAAGTCACAAAGACCATCAAACGTTATGATGAAAGTGGCTCTCATCAGGACCACCCCAGGAAAGGAAGATCAAGAGTTACCTCTGTTGCACAGGATAAGTTCATCAGAGTTACCAACCTCAGAAACAGCAAGTTAACAGCACCCCAGATAAGAGCCCACCTAAATGCTTCACAGAGTTCAAGTAGCGCACACATCTTAACATCAACTGTTCAGAGAAGACTGGGTGAATCTGGATTTTATGGTTGACTTACTATAAAGAAGCCACTTCTAAGGAAGAACAACAAGAGGAAGAGAATGGCTTGGGCCAAGGAACACAAGGAATGGACATTAGACCAGTGGAAATGGTCTGATGAGTCCAAATGTGAGATTTTTGGCTCTAAACATCATGTCTTTGTAAGATGCAGAAAAGGCGAGCGGATGGTTCCTACATGTGTAGTTCCCATTGTGAAGTATAGAGGGAGAAAGTGTGATGGTATGGGGGTGCTTTGCTGGTGAGACTGTTGCTGATTTTTTCAAAATCCAAGGCACACTTAACCAGCACGGCTGACCATCATTTGTTTTTCAACAGGACAATGACTCCAAACACATGAGGTGATTACCTCATGAAGCTGACTGAGAGAATGCCAAAGTGTGCAAAGCTGTAATCAAAGCAAAAGGTGCCTACTTTGAAGAATCTAAAAATACATTGAATGAGAAGGTGTGTCCAAACTTTTGACTGGTACTGTACATGAGAGGGACAGCTCAGGTTGAGCCGTTTGGTGACAAAGTTAGAGAGGCAAGGCTGAGATGGTTTGGACATGGTCAGAGGCGGGATAGTGGATACTCTGGACAAAGGATGTTAGAGCTGCCAGGCAGGAGGAAAAGATGAAGACCTCAGAGGAGGTTCATGGAGGTAGTGAAGGAGGACATTCAGAGGATTGGTGGAACAGAAATGTTAGGGATGGGCTGAGATGGAAGCAGATAATCCAGTGTGGCGCCCCCTGAAGGGGGAAGCTGAAAGAAGAACATACTTCTGTTATCACCCCACATTTTTATATATCTACCTATATATAATATTGACTACAAAAACTGCAAAACTGTATTAATGCACTACCACAAAATAATTTGTGTTTTAATATTAATATTTTTAAATATTAACTCCTGTTCTGCAGCCTGCAGGAAGCATGTCCGTCACTGAAATATTTCCGACGCGTGCGGCTGCATATATGGTCCGTGCAGCCAACATTAACGCAAACGGTTCACAGCAGGTTCATATAATCATGAAGCTCTGGCTGGGTGGATGAGCCCTTGGTTTTTTTTAAAGCATGAGTGGGGATGTGTGCGGAGTTTCAGAAGACATGGATAGACAGATTTTACAGGTTGGTGGACACAGACGTTCAGAATTTGTTAGCAGAGTAGCGAAATTAATGTTAGCTGCAAACCGTACCGGTCCGGTGAGGTTATGACCCAAACAGTTTCTATGTAACTTTTTCTCCCAGGTTTTGCTTTACCAGCGTCGATGGTGCGCTGGAATTGTGTGTGTTTTGGTGTTTTGTTTTTTTTCTTTTTATGTTTTTTGTTTTGTCTTGTTTTTTTCCCGGAGGAAACCTGCTAAGCTAAAACGTGCTGGTGCTATATCCATAAAACACTGTGCTGTGCCGCAGTGTTATTTTCCAGTGAAAAATGTAAGCTGGAGCACAGTGGCCACTAAGTATTTCAGATTTATTCTGTTTCTGTTAAATAATGCTTCAGCTATAGTTTGTAAATCATCTCTAGTGTAGGGAGGTTATACTATTTGAAGAAACATAAACTAGAGAGAAATGGCTGCATATGCAAATCGAGCAAATTGAATGTTTAACACATACCTGAAGATTATGAATGAACAAAACGAGACATTAAAAGGAGAGCTATATACCAGCTTCATAAATGTATAATGTGTCGTGGTATAAATTATATTGTTTATTAAACTGCTTCTTTCGCTTTGCTGGATTTTAACAAGAATCACTCATTTCCACTGTAAATTTTAAAAACCTTTTAGCATCTTGGCAATTCTTTCCAAATGGCCTTAAAGGCACCTGACACTGACACTCTGTGCTGTCTTGCTCAGGCTGTGTGCGACGAGGACACCATGTCTTCTTCCTCTGTGGGAATGTCAGATTTGTCCGATGAGATCCTGCTGTGCATCCTCCGCCACGTTCCAGTGTGTGACCTGCTGCTGAACGTGGCAAACGTCTGCCAGAAGCTGCACACGCTGTGCCGCGACAAGACCCTGCTCACGAATGTCAGCCTGTCTGAGGAGTACTGGGTAAACTGATTCTTACTCTTTTTGAAACTGATCAAACATGTTTCAGGATTGCTGGAGTGCTCCATGTACACACGTGTATTTGTGTAACTTTGTGCATTTTAAAAAAAGGCCTCTTTAACAGCACTGCAAAAAATCAGCTGTATTTCAATGAAACATTAATTAAACTCTGTCCTTTTATTTCCCTCCAGGCTGATGACGCATTGGTTCGGCGCATGCTGAAGCAGCTGGCCAATCACGTGCAGTCTCTCAGTCTGAATGGTTGCTACTGGCTGCCTGCCTCTACCATGGAGCACATTTCACGATGCAGAGGAGTGACACAACTAGATGTCACCGGTTGTCGTCTCACTTCCCTTCGTCTGTCCCGTCTCCTCTCCTCCCTGTCTTTGCTCAGATCTCTCGCTTTTGATGTGACGCCGGGCTTCAACTCTGCTCAGCTCAGTTCAGAGGCGGTGGATTCACTGAGCCGCCTGTCAGAGCTTAGACAGACGCTGTTGACACCAAGCTACGGTGTAGTGCCGTGCTGTGCCCAACTTCGCAAGTAAGAATCTTAGACCAGGCCCACTGTATGTTTGATACCTTCCTAAACTGCTTTCAGATCCTGAGGAGGGGGCCTTCTTCATTGGAGATAGTCTAGAAGTATTTGGACAGTGACACAATTTTTGTAATTTTGCCTCCGTACGCCACCACACTGGATTTTAATTCAAACAGTCAAGATGTGATTGAAGTGCAGACTTTCAGCTTTAATTCAAGAGGTTTAACGAAAGTACTGCATTAACGGTTTAGAAATTACAGCCATTTTCATACACAGTCCCCCCATTTTTAGTCCTCTGCAGCCCACCTGCATTGGCTCGACTCCCCCACCAGTGAGGCCTGTCCCACTGGTTTGAGAACCACTGCTGTGACGGAGTGTAGATCAGTTTTGCTGAATTTGCACTGAAATTAGTTTGAAGTTAGATCAGTTTCAACCTTGATGTTTAATCCATGTGAATAAAATGTTGTGCTCACTAATTTTTTTTAGTATGTGACAGCTGTGAGACTTGTATTTAGAAACTTGGAGAAGATGATATTTAAGTGTGTGTTTGTTTTATTGTACTGTAGGCTGATGTTGCAGTTTGACATCCCAGATGTGACCAGAGAGGGTGTCGGTGTTTGCTGTCAGTTAATGGTCGGTCAGAGCAGTGTGCCACATTACAAACAGCTGGAGGAGTTCACTGCCAGGCTGGCTCCAGGAGAGGTGAGCGTGTTAGTGCATACGTACATGAAACCCGTTCCTATACATCGGCAGCATGCACTGTAATTAATGCATCTGTGTTATGTCTTTAGGTAAACCAGACCTTGCTCCTTCTCTACCTGGCAGTGTTCAGCGTTCACGTTCCGAAGCGTCTCAGAGTTTTCCTCGTGTCCGTCCCCGGCCCAAACCCGGCTCACTGGCCTGCTGCTCCTTCACTGGCTCAGAGCTTGGGTCAGCGGGGTGACCTGGTGGCGCTGCAGCTCCCTCGGTCATGGTTGGACTCTGCGTCGCTAAAGCAAGCCCTGGAGGGAAACAGCCCCAAACACCTCAGCTTCAGCCGCTGCCCGGCGTTGTGGCCACAGGTGTTCCAGTCGCTGCTGAACGGGGGGGTCAAAGATGCCGCGCAGCTGGTCAGCCTGAATCTGAGTGGGATCAACCATGCTCCTTACTCGGAGTGCAGGATTTCAGAAGATCAGCTGGTTGCTGGGACAATGAGCCAGTTGGCAGACAGCTGTTCCAACATTAAGTACCTGAACCTGATGCACACACATTATCATCATGAAAACTCAGGTGGGCTGGAAGGGGAAACCCACCTGTGTGCCAGCTTAGCCCGGTTCAAGCACCTGCGTTCCCTCACTCTCCCCGCCTGCGCCCTGTCAGATGGCTTAAACACACGTCACACGTCAACACAGAACACTCTTCCCTCTCCTTTGTTCCAGGGATTGAAAAAAGTTCAGCGTGTGGGCCTCCAGAATTACAAGCCTGATTCAGAGTCTTCTGTGTCAGGGGACAGCACGTCAGGGCTTGCTTTGCTCCTAGCTGGCTGCCCTTTTTTAGAGACCTTCGAGCTCATTGGTCCGGGTTTTGCCTCCACGCTGCCTCGGCTCGAGCCCTGCACTCGTGCAAGCGTGGAGCCTCGAGGTATGTGCACTTGGGCTCGAGGAGTTGGAGATGCACACTTGGCGGCGCTCGAAGCTTTGCCTCGATTGCATCGCCTGACTCTGGCTGGACTTCCTGGAGTTCTTAGGGGGACAGGACTAACACAGCTGGCAAAGCAGTGCAGAGACCTGCGAGTATTATCCCTCGCTAATCTGGGTTCACTGAAAACCATGAACTACACCGCTGCCTTGCTGGACACACTTAAACAGTGCACACAGCTACAGGAACTCAGGTTAGAGGATGCCTTTGTGTTCCCTTTGTTTATTTAATAATCACTAACCAAAATATTTTTATTACATGCCTTTTCAGTTAATGCAAGACACTAGTGGTGATGATAGCAAATATGCTTACTGATATGTAAGCATGTGCACAAAGGAGATGTTGCCCGTCTAAATATGCTTTTTTCCTCTCAACAGAAATTGATCAATAAATCAAGTCAGATTTTAAAATGCTATTGAAGTGAGTTCTAGCTTAGAGGATGAAAATGTCCTTTAAAACTCTAATTTCATACGTTTGTAGTGGGAACATTTCATAGTTTGTTGTTTTCCAGACGGATATGTTTACATATGCAAATGAGATGATCTCATTTAAGAGGCTCTAACCTGCATAAATGGTTTAATAATTATCGTCTATTTTGGAACATTTTCTTTCTGCTAATTTGAAATAAGATGTTAAGGAAATTAATTCACCCAAAAAATTTTTTAGATGGATCTGCTTCAACTCTCCCTTTTCAATCAAAGTATTTAATATTAATGACTGATTTGGGACAACTCTCAAACAGGCAAACCAGACTTCAGCGGTTTTATTTTTTTTGTTTCTTCTTTTGATTTAAACTGAAGACCTGTATGTTCAGCTTTGTTTTTATTGAACTTACCACGAGCATCTGTTTCTTAGGTTGGAGCAGCCCTACCTGAGTGCCAACACGTCGTTCTTTGAGGCTCTGTCCTGCTGCTCTCGTCTGCAGCGTGTCTGCCTTATCTCGCGCTGCGGCACCTTTGACCCGTCAGCCGCAGAAACCTTCATGGAGCGATGTTGCCACGTCGTCATGTGCCACATGTTCATGGGCGGCACCTTGGTGGCGTGTCGGACGCTGCAGAAAGCTCTGCTGGACAGGTTCAGTGATTGTGTTTGTGTATTTAAAGCTATGGGGTGTAATCGCTCAAAATATGTAACTGTGGACTCTTAGATTCACTCATTTTGTGTGTGTGTGTGTGTGTGTGTGTGTGTGTGTGTGTGTGTGTGTGTGTGTGTGTGTGTGTGTGTGTGTGT
>JAVDPK010001934.1:8045-20584 GCA_034780415.1 Cichlasoma orientale
ACCCCCCCCCCCCCACACACACACACACACACTTTGTTTAATGCTCTTCAGTTTTTTTTTTTTTAAACCCAGAAGTCAAACATTTCTTGTAAATTCTTTGCTGACTGATCTTAGGAAATATTTTAATTTAAGATGGTGGTTTTGTTTTGTTTTTTGAGCCATAAGCTATAATTATCAAATTAAACATTATTTCTGTTCACACAGAATCCATAAAAGTGAAAAATGAACTTTTCGCAGCACAACTGCTGTTAGCTCGGCTGTTTCAAAGGAAAAAGTTGAGCGCACAGTCACAGCCTCGGGAAGAACTTTGTTTGCTCAAACGATGTCACCGTGGATGCTTCTACTAAAAATCTTGGACGAGTTCGAATCTCGGTGACATTGACATTAAAGGTTAGAGGTCAAGTTTTCTGAAAAAAATCACACAGCAGGAGAAATGCTTCATGCTTTATTCAGCTTCAGGAGTTCATGGGTTAAATGGTATCTTCAAAGCCATGATGTCTAAGCACTTTCTTCATTTCAAATATGCTTTTTATTTTACTTTTTTCTAACTTACATATACAGGCCTTATGCAGAGGCTGATTTATTTATATATATATATATACACGTATATTTTTTTTACATTTCTAACATTTAAAAGTTGTGTGGAATCCTGCCATTTGAAAATTTAATTTAATGCATGTGGATATTTACAACTATGTAAGCAGTGATTTGCATTTTACAGTTCATACACAGCCTTCAGTAATCTTTTCTGTAAATTATCCATTTGTGCCTGTTTGACAGTTTCACACCTTTTGTTCATGTGGTTGTTTTCTAACACTTATGACTGTTTAAATGCACTGCAGATTTAAACACACATTTGCCAAACTCTTTACTACATTTTCTTTATTTTTTTGCTGTGGAAACAAAACTTAAGTTCTGTAAGCACTTTAGGTGATGGTTTAACCCTGGCTGTTTCTGAATACTCAAGTTCATACTTGTCAAGTTCTCACAGGACTTCCTGAGACCTGGAGGACTCGGCGATTATTCTGCAATTGGAAGACCAGCGTACTTGATAATGTCTCGTCATGGCTCAGCTCCAGTGTTTTTAATTTCAGTGTGATTAATATTTACAGTGGAAATTGCCTACAAAATGGCTAATTAATTTATTTAAAGGGGTCATGAGCAATAGTTCTCCTGGCTTTCTGATGGTGTTTAAAAGACTTTCCTTGGACATTCACTCAATTCAGTCCGGTTCTTAAACCTGACCATTTTCAGAGGGATATTTCTTGTTTGTTAAGCCACTTAACACTGACCAATGAATCATTCAAACATGAAAAAGGCACTTAATTCAGGGGATGAACCAGTGTTGTCTACACATAAAAGACAAATGGTATCTTTTGGCACTTTGTTACTAGCAGCATGTCTCAAATGCAGTATTTGTTTGCCTTTCTTTGTTTGAATCTATGGGAAATGCCAAAGATAACAGTTTGACAGGTATAAAATAGTATTCTTGCACCACCAAGGTGATTCCCAAAAAGCAATCAGTCAGCATATAGTGTGCAGTGTGTCTTTAAAAAAATTGAGGAAACTGTACATGTAGAGGACAAAAGAAGTGGCAGGACTAAAAAAAAAAAAAACTTCTTACAGCAGATGAACTGTAGCTTTCCTATTTCCTTAAGAAATAAGTAAAAATCCAGCAAAGATCCAAAATGGGACCTAAGAGATGCATCTGGGCCTCCAGTTGATCCATCTACTGTTCACTGTTTAGAAATGGTCTCAGTGGAAGGGTGGCTGTCAAGAAGTCATTCTTAAGGAAGGGAAACAGGATCCCAAACACACTTTTAATGCAGTAAAATCATACTTGGATAGAAAAAACACACAATGGAACACTATCAGTCATGGATTGGCCTCCCCAGAGCCCGAACCTCAGCATTATTGAAGCAGTGTGGAATCGTAACAGAAAATGGAACGAAAAGCAGCCAACATCCAAAAAAGAGCTTTGAATTTCCTTCAAGAAGCCTGGAGAATTATTCCTGAAGACTGCTTGAAGAAATGACAAGAAAGCTGCCTCAGAGAGTTCAGGCTATGTTGAAGAATAAAGTTGGTCATACCAAATATTGACTTTCAAGATTATTACAACTTTATACAAACTGTTTTTGTCTCATATACTGTTTACATGAATGTTTGCATATGTTTCAATAAATTACTGCACCTATTTCCCATTTTCCCAGCAAAATGCAAGACTGTACTGGGTTAATTTTTTTTTTTTGCCAAAATGTCTTTATTGAATTTTCAAAGATTTAAGCAAAGAGAACAAAGATAAAACAAAAAACAAAAATGAGAAAACAAACAAACCTTGTAATAATAATTAACAACAGAACTGAATTGACAAAAAGAAAAACTAAATAATACAATAAAGTGCCTTTCACAAAACCTTAAACATAATGCAATCTGTCACAAATCTACAGAAAGTAACATTAGTACCACAAACAGAAAAGATTGTTCATATTTAGGAACTACAGTGTCCATTTCTTGTACTGGGTTATTTTTTGCTAAATTATAGTTATGTTGGTGTTTTACCCATGGACACCCTCCCCTAAATCGTTTCTTTATATATGATATATTATCGACACACTTCGATTTTTGTTGTCACTTTGCCTCACAGTCAATGGCAAGTCCTGGCTCTACTCTATATGTAAAAAAGTGGCATTTAAATAAAGTTTTGTATATTCAGTTTTCAAACAAGCGCCCTCTAGTGTTTTACAACTATCGTAGCAGCAGCGGCTGTCGCCATAACAACGTAGGGACTGTGTGAAAGGAGCGCGTTTGACTCCACATGAAAAAATAAATAAAATCACTCACTGAGGACATATTTAGACATAATTATTAAGACTGGTGTCATTCATCTTTAAAACAAGGCTAGATAAGTGCCATTGATATTTTTAAGCCCAGACAGCCATTAAAGAGTTACACGTACTACGCGGTTTGCTCGCTTCGAGAATTTTACAGCCTGCCCCTGGTGTCGTTGTTGCGGAAGTGAAAAAGTCTACGTGGGGAAGAAAGGTTGGTTTGACCGTGTTTGAACACCTTACACACCAGCAGTACTCATGTCCAATCCAGGTTAGCGTTTCCCGTCGAACCAGTCTTCCTTTCCCACCGCTCCTCCTCCCGTTAGGCAAATGGACGCGGTGAGCGGCAACCGGGGCGTATAAATGGGACGGAGAGGCGACGACAGGCTGTAATGCTGCGCCGGGTGCGGCAGTCTCTCCGGCAGGTGCTGCTTCTGATGGCCCGGAGACCGGATCTGCTCTGCGGGGCTATCGTGCTCGGCGTCTTGCTCGTGCTGGCCGTCAAGTTCACGTGCAGGTAAACATGGGCACGAGCTCGTGTTTGTCCTCTGATAGTGTGAGCTTATTTGTGTGTGTGTGTGAGTGAGAGAGAGAGACCAGGCAAACACGAGGCTCATTAAACACAAGAATGGTTATTTAGGCGGGAGATAAGCGCTGTTGTAAAGCTGTTAGGTTGTAAATGAGCTATTCCTCGTTGTCTGCCGTAGTCATAAACAAGGGTTTCATTGTGTAGTGCTGCTTATCTAAGACTGACGTGTACTGTAGACAATGAGATTAACTAATTCTTTAAACCGTGCAAGCTGACGGGGCACTGCTACTCCCGGTGTGTGTGTGTGTGTGTGTGTGTGTGTGTGTGTGTGTGTGTGTGTGTGTGTGTGTGTGTGTGTGTTATTAATTTGGGATTTTTTATGAAGTTTGGCTTTTTTATTGTTAAATCTTTGATTCTGGAGAATTACATGGACATAATAACACACTGATGACATCGACTTAACCCTTTAAGGAAATGTTTGGGCTTTTCACTTTTTTCGCAGATCAAAAAAAAAAGTGCTAGAAAATCATTGTCAGCTTATTAATGTTAATGACAGTAACATCTGGCTGCAGCCCTGATTCAAATCTGCTGTCATCATCTTGCAGCTTTGAAGTTCTCTCACATCCAGCTTCTCTTTCAGTTATGGTGGTACTAAAATCTTTTAATTGTGTAAAAGTAGCAATTTTTGTTGGCTGACATGTTCTTTAAGCAATTACTTCTACTTCTGGTAAACCCAGGCAGGATGATAATGGCCACAAAGACTGAAACTTGAAACCAGCTGCAGACAAATTATTTTGGGCAAATCCTGCTCCTCGTCATGCTCCGTGACTCTGGTAGTTTAAACTACCACAGTCTAACAATCATGGGACATTTTTGCGAGGATGGCAGAATGCTTAATGTCCCCATGTACAGCGTAGCCTTTTATATTGCTTTATATGGATGCACAGATTTAGCTTTTCCTCCCCTGATACCACAGCTTAGCGTATCTCCATATCCAAATACCACTGCGAGTAGTGTGCATACTACACTGTGTGAAACTCAGTGAACTTGTAAGGCTGGGGCTTGCAGTGGCACTCACATAAACAGCCCGGAATGACTGACTGGTTTCGTAGTAACTGATGGTGGACACGCTGCTCCGTGACAGTCATGATGAGGGATCTCATGGGAACGACACAGAGACATAGCTCATGGATTAAATAACCTGACAAGACTGTCTGAATTCTTTAATTACACTGCATATTGTCTCACTGTGTGACTGTGATCTCTTGCACCCCTCAGCTTTACTGTTCTCATTTATTTCTGTAGTCGTGCTAAGAATGTGGTGGCTGCAGCTCGTCCTCCGGTGCGTTTCTTTTCTGCTGACGCCCCAGTAGTGGATCTCTACTTGGGTCAGCTCGACCAGGTGAGATTTGAGGATTCAGATGTGATGGTATTGAATGGATTTTCCTTAGTTTGATATTTGGGGTTGCCCTCATAATCAAACATCTGGATCTCTGCCTGACTGAAACTTTTTCTCCGCAGGTGGAGCGTCTCAGGAGTGTGGCCGAGGTGTCTTTTATTTTTTTCTATGCACCATGGTGTGCTCACTCTATGGCTGCCCGACAGGAGGTGCAGCAGGTCGCTAAGAAGCTGGCCAAAGAGGTACACGTCAACTGAAGACACAGCAATCACCACCACTATGCAGGATTGTTTAAACATCAAATATTTAGATGTGTTTTAGTGAAACCCTGTCAGGCAAAGACTGAGGACGGAGTTCTTGAAACCATGTGCTTGTTATGTAAAGTGTTGAGAAGAGTTTATAGTAGCAGCTTGATATACAGCAGTACAGACACACTCCACTATACTGGAGTTTCTAAAAATCTCTTCAGCCCTTAAATACACATTCAGCCAACATCAGCTTGGATGTCTCTCAGATGCAAATTCATAGGCCATTTGTTTTGGGCTTATTTGTTAAGTAAATGAGCCACAATAGAGTGCAATTTCCCACATGAAAATCTACGATACTTCCCTGTGTGTGGTCAAGGCATAGTTGTGTTTGCTTAGCTCTGTTTCTTTCTGTATCTCTTAAAACACACCAACACAGGTGCAGTTTGTGGCTGTTAACTGCTGGTGGAGTCAGGGGAAATGCAGGAGGCAAAACCGCTTCTATCACTACCCCATCATCCATCTGTTTTACAGAAGGTGAGACGGAGGGCGCTGCCTTCACTTACGGTGGGAATTTGTTTTCGACAGCTATAGCGGACAATGAAGAATTGGCGAGGCACAACCCCAATTCCAAAAAAAAAAGTTGGGATGCTGTGTAAAATCAAAGCTGAATGCAATGATTTGCAAATCTCATCAACCCGTATTTTATTCACAGTAGAACATAGAAAATGTATCAGATATTTGAACTGTGGAAAGGTGCCATTAGAAAAACATATTGGCTCATTTTGAATTTAATGGCAGCAGCATGCCTTAAAAAAGTTGGGATATGTTTACCGCTGTGTAGCATCCCTGCTAACAACAGTGTGTAAAAATCTGAGAACTGAGGAGAGCAGCTGCTGCACTTTCGTGAGAGGAATGTTGTCCCGGTCTTGTCTGATGGAGGATTCTAACTGCTGAACAGTCCTGGGTCTTCTATCATGATGCTCCAGATGTTTTCAGCTGGTGAAAGGTCTGGACTGCAGGCAGGCCAGTTCAGCGCTGGGAGTCCTCTGCTATAAAGCCATGCTGTTGTAATGGCTGCAGTATGCGGTTTAGCATCATCTTAATGTAATACGCGGGCCTTCCCCAGAAAAAGACGTCACCTGGATCGGTTCATTTTAAATAAGCTTTGGCCCGGAGAAGGCGGTGGCATTTTTGGATCTTGTTAAAATTTGTCTTTTTCTTTGAGAGCTTTAACCTGTTTGTGGATGGGGCAACAGGTTAAAGCCTGACCACAGAACAGTTTTCCACTTTGCCTCAGTCCATTTTAAGTGAGCTTTAACCTGCATTTGAGGATGGCACGGTAAATTGTGCTCACAGAAGTGTTCTGGAAGTGTTCCTGAGTCCAAGCAGTGATTTCCATGACACAATCATGCCTGTTTAGAATGCAGTGCCACCTGAGGGCCTGAAGATCCAATATCGCATCCAGTATTTATTTTCTGCCTTGTCCTATGCACACAGAGATTTCTACAGAACCTCTGATTTTGTGTGGTAGATGATGAGATATTCAAAGTATTCACAATTTTATGTTGAGAACCATTATTCTGAAAGTTTCCACAATTTGAAGGCGCAGCTTTCTGCAGTTTGGGGAATCTCTGACCATCTTTGCTTCTGAGGAGCTCGGCCTGGCTAAGATCCTTTTTTTATACCCAATCATGTTACTGACCCGTTGCCGCGTATCCCGCTTAGTGACAAGGCCTGTTGCGCTCTTCCCAACTTTTTTGAGATGTGCCACTGGCATCAAAGTAGCTAATATCATGAAATACTGAAATAAGTTTAAACATTTGATGTTTTCTATGTTCTATTGTGAATAAAATATGGGTTTATGAGATTTGCAAATAATTTCATTGTTTTATTTATTTATTTACATTTACACAGCGTCCCAACTTTTTTGGAATTGGGGTTGTATTTGTCAGACTGTACACGTAGCTGGCTGCCCTCTTTGTTTTTATGTGATACTTTAAATGTTCATACACGACTGCACAGCTTCCGTCACGGGCATGCACAGACTCAGGGAGGCTCCCCCCTCCTGAAGATGTGTTTTCATACAGAAACAATGGGAATCACTTTGTTTCTTAATCATAATTTAATTATAAGTGATTTTGCTGATAGTGAATCTAAAGTGACACAAGTGAACTGTTAGTGTTTTCTAATTTGTCCAGCATGTTGCACCTCTGTGTTTCTTCAGGTTTGGGCCAATAGAGTACAGAGGTCCATTTGTGGCTCCATATATGGAAAGTTTTGTTCTTAGAGTCATCACGCCACTGACTTACCTCCCCTCAAGAGCTCGTCTTGAAGAGTTCCTCTCCTATCACGAGGTACCGCTCGGCTTTAAACTTCTGTCACTGGATCACCTACAAAGTGAACTATAGCCCACTGTAATGAGCTGTGTCTTGCGCATTTCTAGCCTCGAGTGGTGGGCTTCTTCCAGTTCAACTCCTCTCCTCAGCCGCCAGGATACGTCATATATCTGTCCTCTGCCCTGCAGGCCCTAAAAAGGGGTAAGAAGTGACCGCACAGCTTTAATGTTAATGGTTTAACCTTTATGAACTTTTTATTTTTATTTTTAATCTTGTCAAGTATGGGATGAGAATTCAAGGAGAGGTTTGGCTGCAGTGGAAGAAAAGATAGCAGTCTTTGGAACAGACAGAACCCAAATGTATTGCATTTTACGATTGAAGGGACAAATGTTTTCTTCTTAAGTTACGAGCATTTCTGTTTTTTATGGTGCAGATTTCCGTGGCGTCGTACGTTTTGGGGTCGTGACCAACAAGCAGGTGGCAGAGGCCATCTCACTAACTGAAGATGAGACCGTTTTTCTCCACAGAAGATTTAACTCCTCTTTGGTAAGCAGGGTAACTGTAGATGGTGCAAAAGCATTTCTTTTAGCAAATGTAATTAAATGCTAATGGCTTTATAATTGTGGATGTATATGCTGCTGTATGTTTATTCATTTATTGTTTAAGATCTTCCCCAGAAAGCGCCTTAACTTTTCATCAGAGGCCATTTGTAGCTGGGTGTTTGAAAACCACGAGACCGTCCTGCAGTGGCTACAGCCCCCAGGAACAAAGTCCCGCCTGTTAGAACACGAGTTGACCAAAGGCCCTGCGCTACTGCTGTTCCTGCCACACAATCCACTGGGATCACAGCCCAGCCCTATGCTACAGCAGGTGAGCAGTGATGGGGGGGGGGGGGGGGGCGAGAACACCACCTGAAGCATTGACAAACATTTGTTCTCTGAGGATTATAGTAATGCTTCATTCTCTAGTGCAAATCTCACTTGTGGTGTACCACATGGCTCAGTTTTAGGTCCATCTAGTTTTTTTGTTGACATGCTCCTTTCTTGAGACAGCATTCGCAGATATAATAATATTATACAGTGATACAGTGAGTGATACAGTGAGCTAATGTAGTTTGGTGTACCCATTCCCATTAAACTCCCCTGTATAAAAAAAAAGGTTAGTTTCTCTAATCATAGATCTGAAGTTTAGGTAAATACTTTTTTGTTTCTGTCCTTTTGTGACCTTGTGAAACATATAGTTTTCTTTTTTTTTTTTTAAATCCTGTTTGCTGTACTGTTGGTTTTTTTTGTTTGTTTTTGTTAAGGTGGTGTTTTGTCTTGTTTGCATTTGGTTCAAAGGCAGAAATAAGGATCTTAATAAATTCAAGGAATCATGAATGAACCACCTCTTTTCAGAATGAATTTCCAGACTCTATAAATTACATACAAGACTAAATTGGATCTAGACTTACTTGCCTTAAGTCCTCTTCTATCATTTTTACTAACCTCCCAGCACCAGGTTAGTAACCTGTAGCCTGCACTTTGAAGGCTTTCCCAATTGGAAATAACTTGCCAAAGGATCTTGCTTTCTTCGTGAACCCTTTAGTGATACTTCCTCCTCCTAATGTGCGTTTTATATTTTAAATTTATTGTTTATGTATAGATTATTTTCTTGCGTTGTAAAACAGTGTTATTCTGCTTAAGCTCTGCAGATGAAATGATTTTGACTCCATTTTTTATCTTTGTAGGTTGCAGACATTGCTGTGCGCTACCATTCCTGTGACAACAGCAACGACTCTAGCTGGGACAAAAGTTTCACCTCCCACTCACTGTGCTGCCAGTCAGTTGTCCTCCCAGAGTCGAGTACAAGTGTGTGCGAAGTGTGCCTCAGCTTTTCACAGCCGACCTTCACCACCTCACCTCTTCACTGCTTGTTCCCTCCTTCGACTCAGGGAGGAGACGTGTTTCGGACTTATCTCAGACGCTGCTGCCTCCACCAACTATCTTCCCCCATGTCCATTAATAGTGCAACCTCAATGGGATGTAGCAATTTTCTGGACAGCTACAGCCCATTTAGTCAATACAGTGCCTGCTGCAGAAAAGTAGAACCTCAGCTCAATGAATCACAAGCCAAAGAGGAGCCAGACATACAAAGTGTTCCGCTTACACCTCCTACTTCCTTGATCCCTCCATCCTCTGTCCCTCAGCTGGAGGGAGACGGCATCACCGGGCTCCGGTGTCAGACGAACAAGACACTCAGGTTTTATGTGTTGGATGTCGCTTTGAACTGGCCTCTGGCAGTCAGGCTTGGAGCATCAGGCAACAGAAGCGCTTGTCTTCACCAAGAACCTGGCGCACAAGGCGATGGGTCGTTTGCTGCTATTGTGAACCTGAAGGATGAGGTTCATTATGTTCTTCAGCGCAGTCCAGCAGCCACACTAACAGAGTCTCTGGGTAAGGCATGAATAGGATGTAGCCTGGTTTTGTTTTGTTTATTATACCTAGAGCTGGAAGCCCGACTGACTTGGAATTTTTAAAAGCGATACTGATACCTGTGTCTGGTGATTTAAAAATCCCATCATGTGAAATATCGGCATTTTTTTTTCAGGCACACAAAACAAAAGTAGATTTCCCTGATGTTTGTTATGTGAAATTATTTATTTACTTGTTTACGCTCTGCCTGACTCTGCTGGGAACAGCTGGTTGTGTTTGTGGTTCTCCAGATGTGTGTTGCCAACAGGGAAGCTGCAGGATGCCCTCTGGTGGACAAACTATGCAACGTTAATATGTTGAAGGGTGCTTTTTAAGTCTCTTCTTTGCATTATTAATTTTCATTCATTAGCTGGCAGATATGGTGATACTGAGAAATTGCTAAATAGTTATTAGCTGACAATAACAGCCCCCAATACATCGGTCGGGCTGTGGTTTCTAACAAAATGTGTTCAGGTCCTGTCTAAAGATGAGCCATTGCTCCTTGATGACATTCATTGTTTTGCACACACATGGCCAATTATGTGTGTGAAGTAGGCATAAAAGTTGTAAAAATTGTTGGATGCAGGCTGTTTGAGGGAGGGTGGGGTCAGACGATGTTTTAATGATCCAAAAAAACCCACTTTAAAAGATACTGATCCCAGTAATGCTCCAAATAGGCACAAACGCAGCTCTCACTACAGTACAGTACACCTAAAGGAAAATTCAAGTTTGGGAAGTGATGACTGGTTCTCCCTATGTGCTTATTAACAGAAATGTCATGGTCCACATTAACATGCACTTCTACTCCTCAGTCCACAGGAGTGGAAGCTCTGCTCTGTATTTACTTATTGCCATAGTGAATACTGGTATTGGAGCTCTGTTGATGGGGTCCTTCTTGCTCTACACATGCACTCACTTAACTCAGGTTGAGCATACTCAGATGTGATTGAACCAACTCTGATCTGCCTTTCAGGAGTTCACGGGTTTTGGAGTTTCCATCTTTGAGTTATGCAACACAGAGTTTTGCTTAACCGGCTTTCTGGAGGAGGTCCCTCATCGGTTTAGATTCACTGATTCTGTGAAAGAAGCCTTGGGCAAACAGCAGTTTTGCATATCAGCAGATTAGATGTTGTGGCTCAGTCAGATAAGCAGTAAGGAGTGAAAAACAACAAAACCTTTAAGTTAACACTGACTAAACAAAAACTGTTGCATCAATCTGTGTCTTCTTGTGTAGCGACTGCTCGGAAAGCATTCACACACGTATGCGAAATATTATGACTGAGCCACATCACCTCATCTGCTGATTAGTATTATAAGCAAAACTGTCTCTCTTCTCTCTAACATGAAAGTTTGTGCAGTTGTTCCAGAGGGCTCTCCATTACCGTGCCGCCATGACAGCCAGTTGTGTATTTGAATCTGGTTCTAGCAGTAATTCTGCTTTCATGTTTGTTTTATTACAGAGGCCTTCATCAGGAACTTCAGCGCTCCCTACACCCTCTTGCAGAGACACTTGGTTGGAGAGGAGGACAGGAAGGGAGCTGAAGAGGAAGCGACACGCTCAGACGAACACCAGCGCTCACCTCCACGTCTCCTCATCACAGAGTTGACCACTTCCTCCTTCCTGCCCTCTGTCATGGACCTTCAGAAGGTGATAAAGCGTTCTGCTTCTGGTGCTTTCTGCCCACTACGCCCTCAGCAATTCAACATTGTATCAGTTTGTGAATTTTTATTAAGATTTCAAGAATTTCTGTGAAGGTTTCACTGAATCAAAGAAGCATATGAAATAAAGTTTTTGGTATTCCCGCTTTGCCTAATATCATTTTTGGCTAAAACAGCGGCTTTCCCAGCTGCAAGACTGATTTAATGCAGGCTTAGTGCATTGCTCATAGGCCTTATGGAAGCAGGCAGTGCATTTGCTAAACTGCAAAGATGATGTGGACTTGTTTGTTGTAGGACGTGCTGCTGTTCTACTACACTCAGTGGTGTGGATTCTGCTCGGTTCTCAACCACATCATCATCCAGCTGGCCAGATTATTACAGGGAAACGGCACCATCACTGTGGCCAGGTACACTTAGTGTTCTTGTGTCTGTCTGTGAAGATGTTTCCAGTTTTTCTGCTGTCCCATTTGCCAGTGTATCTACACTCACGTGCCACTTTATTAGATACATCTGCTCTTTAACTTAAATATCTAATCGGCCAACCACATGTCAACAACTCAGTTCATTTAGGCATGTAGACATGGTCCAGACGAGCTGCTGATGTTCAGACTGAGCATCAGAATGAGGACGAAAGATGATTTAAGTGACTGCAAACATGGTCTGACTATGAATTCAGGCAGTTCTGAAGGCAAAAGGGGGTCCAACCCAGTACTAGCAAGGTGTACCTAATAAAGTGTCTGGTTAATGCATGTGTGTGTGTGTGTGTGTGTGTGTGTTTAGAAATACACAGTAAAAAACATAAAATGTATTTACTGTATTCTAAACAAACATTTTTTAAGCTAGATGCCCAAATGTTACAGAATGTTACAGAATGTTACAGAATGTTAGCAGTGTGACCTGTATTTATTTTTTGAGAAAACCATCAGTGATCACAGCTTTGTTTTTCTTCGTACAGGGTGAATGTTGCACGTAATGACCTCCCCTGGGAGTTCATGGTAGATCACGTTCCCTCTATTCTTTTCTTTCCCAGATACAGGTGAGGATAAATACTGAGAGATGCACACAGAAACAGGGGTGTGGCCCGGTT
>JAVDPK010001934.1:33067-58715 GCA_034780415.1 Cichlasoma orientale
ATACTGAGGAGGTAATTCAGCCATTTGATTCAGGTGTGTTGGATCAGGGACACATCGTAAACCTGCAGGACACCGGCCCTCGAGGCCTGGAGCTGAAGAGCCCTGATCTAAAATTAAAATCCCAAAATTAAAAGTTAAAATTAAATTATGAAGAAGCAAAACACTCCCCCCGCCCCACACACACACCCCACACACGCACACACACACACACACACACACACACACACAGAGCACTGACCATTATAACACTGTCAGGCAGCCCAGTGAAGGTCGCAAGGTCCATGCTGACATTTGAAGACACTAAACTCTGGACAAATGCAACATTTGCACCCGCTGCAAGATGGGAAAGAAATGAATGGTTAATTTTCAGCTGTGTTTAAATGGTTTCCTCAGGCAGGTGCATGGGGCGGAGGGGGGGGGGTTTGTTTGCTTACATAGGTATGGTTGTAAGAGCTGGTAAGTGGAAACAGGGACAGTTGAGGAGCGGGTTCTTTGGGTAAATGATTGATAGGCGATGTTGAACAGTTTTATCTTTTGATCAGCGGTGCAGTTGGACATGTTCAGCGCCTTGGCCATTCTGCAGAAGATAAAAACACACAGCTGAGTTTATTGAATTCCTAAAATTTCTAATTTCTTTTTACACAAAAATGTTATTGATTATCATATCTATATTTTCTAGATTGATACTGGCTAGAATGATGTGCATTTATGTGTATACATACCTATATAGAAAAATGGTTACAGCTTTGAGCTGAAATATTTGTCTTGGTTTAATAATTTATGTGGGTCCACCTGCTTTTGTTTTTTTGATGGTGTAAGTGCAGGATCCCTTCCTGAACTTTAGCCAACATGTTCTTGTACCTTTCGGATATTAGCTGCCTCTAATGTCATGGTGCTTTTGTAAAAAAAAAACTCCAAACACATCTTACTCAAGGCTTTTTGGGGCAATGTTCCCCAGAACAGCAACATCCAGGGAGCACAGGTTTGGTCCTCCAATTACGTTGAGCTCTGCGGTGCCGAGACTATTCCCATTGATACTCAGATACTTGGCGATGATGGCTCTAGCCTTCATGAGGAAAACCAAGCAATGATGAGAAGACACAAGCACATAAAGTAAGCACACACGCACATTACGCTTTGTTCTGTTTGCTCACCAGACTCGGGTCCCACATCCCGTTTATGGGGTCCATCAAAGCAGCGAGCGTGTCGATCTCAGTGATAGTCCACATGTTGATGTCTACCATAGTGGCTACACGGGACGCCACGCTTAAGACCTGAACCTGATTTTCTGGGATGGTGGAGCTGGCATTGTAAGCCTATAAATGTGGGAAAGTAAGTCACAGGAAATTTAATCTCAAAGTGAGGTTGCAAACTATTAAGCAGAAAATTGCTAAAGACAACAACAACAATGCAGCAACACCACATAAAAACAAGAATTCAGTGCATGAAAAAAGTGTAGGCTCATGCTTAACCTTTTTAACATCATCAGCAAAATATTCATCATTTGACTACTTAAACCATCTCTGATGAGTTTTAAATATGAGACAAATCGAGAGAAAATCACAATCACATGTTGAAAATGTCTGCGGCCCTGAAGTCATGGATGGATGAATAATATATTTTAAATATATTTTATTTCCTGTATTTTATGGTATTTTACATTTTTACCTCCAAGTCCCCTCGAAAACTCTGGCTGCCCTTCAACTGTCGTGAGTGTACTCGGATAGCACTCCGGACCCCAGGATGCTATCCGAGTACGCTCCTGACTTTTTCCCTATTGTTTAGGCTGTCAGTCCACTGTTTACCACAGCTGTCAATGCAGGTGAGAAGCCCCCACCTTTACTCTGGAGGAGGCTGTAAAACTTGTAAAAAAAAAAAAAACTGTAAAAAGAGTTGATGAGTCAGTGAAGCTCACTTCTGACCGACGACAGCAAAACTGACGTGAGTTTTTGAGGATAACCTGAACTTTTCTGTTGGTAAGCACTGCTGTTGTTGCCGCTGTTAGCCTCTGTTAGCCAGGCGTTATTTTATTTTATTATTTTTATTTATTTTAGTAAGATGCTGGTGCCATTGTCTCTCTCCTTCGTGCTTTTGGTTCTTTGGTGAAATGGACCACTTCTCCAATGATAAAATAAAGGTCATACCTCGAGTCTGAAGGTACAGGCCCAAATTAAAAATTGCCCCCACAGCACACGAATGCCTACCTTTAATGATTAATTAAAGGTACAGTCATTATTAATCTCTGTATTAAGTCATTGTTAAAGGTACTAGTTATTCATCTCTAGCTCTCTTCCACAGAGTGTCTTTTGTCCTCTCTCTCTCCCCTCAGCCCCAACCAGTCGCGGCAGATAGCTGCCCCTCCCTGAGCCTGGTTCTGCCGGAGGTTTCTTCCTGTTAAAAGGGAGTTTTTACTTTTCACTGTCGCTAAGTACTTGCTCATAGGGGGTCATTTTGACTGTTGGGTTTTCTCTGTAATTATTGTAGGATCTTTACCTTACAATATAAAGGGCCTTGAGGCGACTGTTTGTAATGATTTGGTGCTATATAAACAAAATTGTATCAAATTGAATTCATCGTGTGCCTCATTCGAAATTTTATTTTTAAATAGGACTTTGATAACACAGTTCTGTAGTTGAACAAGAGTGAATTGAATTGATTGAATTTCTAGATGTAAAAAATGAAATGAATGAATTATGGTTTAATTGAAAAAAATGTGAGTGTGAAGGGTCTCTTTATGTTAGCTCTGCGATAAACTGGTGTCCAGGGTGTACCCTGCCTCTCGCCCTATGACAGCTGGGATAGGCTCCAGAGTTTATGTACTCAGTCACTAGTTTTAAGTTTGATTCAATAAAATATGAGATATCGTTTGCAAGTTACAGCCACACTTAGAGCAAAGTAGTTGATAAAACACTGGAATCTTCTAGCACATGGCTCCCAGGTGATTACCATTACTACCACAGGCGTGTGCAGTATTCTTTGTTTCTCAGCCAAAGTGCTAAAGTCCACAAATGAGTGTGTCACTCCACGTCTACGTGCCCATCCTGTAGTTACAAACCGGGCTACAAACATCCTCGCAGGTTTTCGTCACCTACCTGTCGCAGCTTGCTGAGAACAATCGTGAGGTATTCGTCTTGGTCCACCTTTTGAGTGATGGCATCCAGGTTGTCTCTCACAACGCTGGCATTGAGGCACATGTTGAACTGGCTTATATCGCTGTAGTCGAGGGGGAATGCTTCATCGCTGATAGTGACGCGGCTTATGAAACCCACAGTGCAGTCAGTGGCTGAAACAGGGAAAAAAATAAAAATAAAAAAATATAGTTTTTTTTTCTTTTTCTTTTTTTTTTGCTGAAACAGTAACTTCTCTCTACATTCTAATAAATGGATCAATCAGTTAACAGAGGGAAACCAACCTGGAGATTGCTTTGACTTATTTCTAACAGAGATTCTCATTTCACTCTTAAGCTTTTTTATCCTCTGCCTGGTGACTTTCTTGTTCCCGAGAATGACCAGGAAGTACCTCAAGAATGTGCGTTTTGTTTTCTGCTCACAGGAACAAAATTAAAAAGAAAGAAAGAAGGAAAGAAAAACACATAAAAACCAAACTTAACCCATGTCAGTTCAACAGCAGTCCAGCAGCGCTGCCAATAAATGCACACATTCATGTACTGCTTACTTGGTCAAAATTATCATAGAAGGTTGAAGTCAAATACAGCGGCAGCATCCCAAGATCCTTCAGAGTTTGAACAGTCCATGTCGAAGGAGCTCTGGTTATCAAAAAAAGAGAAAGGTGGTTGTTTTAAAGGACACTAAAGGCCAAATGTCAAAACATAAATCTGCTGACAAGGAAAAGAAAATGAACAGAAGTGAAAATCTGCCACGGCGGTGATGCTGTTTATGTACCCGTATTTTGTTTTCCCATTAATCAGTAGAGTCTGAACAGCAACTGCTTGAGCATCAGTGAGATCTGAGCAGCCGTTGAGTTTTTCCAGGATGGATGGATCTGAGTTTTGGATGTAGGACCCATCCAGGATGCAGCACATGTTCCCCAAAACTGATATGGTATCTGCAGTTAAGCTTGTGTTTGTTATACCCTTTGAAAAGAATAGAAATCCCGATCAAATCATTAAACCAAACTTTATTGCAGTAATTAATATTATTATAGTGACATCCAATCTTTAGAATAGCTTGAGAAGCGATGTATGGTTCGAGGACTCACCAGGCAACTTATTGCATTTTCAAACAGAGCAGTTTGTTTGTAGCTGAGGGCCGGGGAGAAGACAGAGAAGTCTGCACCTCCCAGCTCTTTAAAATAGGACCTGCAGTTGGCCTGCGGCACCAGTGAGTAACTGCGGGGGGGAAACAGAAGCCTTAATGCAGTCATGGCATCCACCATTTGGCTTTAATTCAGCACAAACTAATGGGATTCTTACTCATAATACAGCAGCAGATCTGGAGGATAGAGGCTGAAGACGGTGACATTTGCGTCTCCTTTAATGTAATTGTACATGCAGGTCAGCTGTTGGAGAAAAAAAGGCAAAACAGTTATTGGGATTTTGTATTTTTGCCTTCCCCATCACAGAGGGCTTGAAATCAAACAATTCATTAACTGTGTAAAAATGGCTGTAATTCGTGAACAGTTAACCCAGCGCTTTCAATAAACCTCTTCAATTAAAGCTGGAATTCGATAGATAGATAGATAGATAGATAGATAGATAGATAGATAGATAGATAGATAGATAGATAGATAGATAGATAGATAGTGCTTTGAGACAAGGAAACAAAACAAAGAACACAGGTATATGAATGAGACCGGTAGTGCAATATACATATATAAATGTGCATACGGAGCTGTGCAAACAATGCAGTGCACTAATATACAGCAGTAAAGTTATAAAGTGCCTGATTTATGGGGTGCCAAATATCAACATATGTAATGATGTTATGGTGTATGTTATCTTATCATCCCCCAAGTGAAGCATTAAAGAGAACAAATGATTTCTTGAGTCTGTCCGTTGAGCAGTTCTGTGAGAGCTGCCTTCCACTGAACACACTCCTCTGTTTCATTATACCAGGGCTCTTCAACTCCAGGCCTCGAGAGCCGGTGTCCTGCAGGTTTTAGATGTGTCTCTGCTTCAACACACCTGAATCACATATAGAAGTCATTAGCAGGACTCTGGAGAACTTGACTGCATACTGAGGAGGTAATTCAGCCATTTGATTCAGGTGTGTTGGATCAGGGACACATCGAAAACCTGCAGGACACCGGCCCTCGAGGCCTGGAGTTGAAGAGCCCTGCATTATACTGCTGTGTAATGGGTGGCTGTCATTGTCCATGACAGAGAGCAGTTTGTCCAATGTCCTTCTCTCTGTCACTGTAGTCAGAGAGTCCAGCTCCACTCCGACCACTGACCCAGCCCGCCTGACCAGCTTATCCAGCCTTGAATCACATCTTGATTGTTTGATTTAAAATCCACTGCGGTGGTGCACAAATGCAACACCACAGAAATGATGTCACTCTACAGTTAGGTCCTTAAGTATTTGGATATGCCAGAGTTATGTAGAGTATAATCTACAAATTAATTAATATTGCTCTAAATACTATAAAGGAAGTAATGTTAACATATACTTCCCTAATCTAACTATAATGCTCACCTTAATCTTAATACTCACCTATGGCATGACAGAAGTTATTTGTCCCCAACAGGGAGGTAAACCTCCACAATGCGATGTGTAAACAGATTTATGTCCCCACAACATGAGTAACACCCACACATGTACACACACACACACACACCTTCTCCTGCCCTCTTACCTGAGTCTCCGCCAGTGTGACCTTGTTGCTGCCCGTCCTCCGACAGGCTCTGATCAACCTCTTGATTTGCGTTGTGCTAGTGGCCCTCACTCCGGTGCACGTGAACCCTTGCAGCACATAGGACGACAAACTGCACACACACATACACACACACTGTTAGGTCTCCTACTCAAACCCATCTGCAGATTGGTCTCATAGACGTAACGGAACTCACTTGTCTGGACCTCCCAGCTGTGCGGTGGCACTCTCCACAGTCATCACGCTGAAGAACAATTCAGCCTAACAAAACAATAAAAAGAATTCAAAGTGTGTAAATAACAGGCATGTAGCACAACGCAACACAGCAATAAAAATAAAGCTACAACAACAACAACAACAACAACAACAACAGTATTTCATCTTCTACCTGCTGTGGGATCCATTTCTTTTTGTTGATATTGGTGACAACAATGTTGCTGCTGGAGAAGTCCACCAGCAGGGGTCGAGGGATCTTAGCGCCCAGATCATCTGGAACATTCTCGATTACTTTCTCGTTGTTGCTGTTCACCGATATGATCTGGGAAAAGACGGGCAGCGATGGCAGTTGACTCTCTGCAGAAAACTTTCTGTCTTTACCTGAAGTAGCTGATGGAAGCGTGCGGTCTAAATCAGGTCAGTTTGTAGCATTGTGACCTATTTAGTTTTAAATTTGCATGAATGCTGTCTCTACTGTAGCTTCTCATAAACACCCACTGTCTTCTTGACAAGTGACAAAGTGACAGTGATGGGGTGAAGCCAGCACTTTCAGATCCTGTGTTTTTTTTTCCCTATTTTGTGGAGTTTGTGGGCTATTTAAACAAAACCAACTACATTTATTCATCATTGAATGAAGGCTGTAACAGAAAACTGTCATACCTGAGTGACAACAATCTCCTGGATGATCTCAGGACCAGAAAGCAGGTTTTGCACCAATGAAGGGTTTTTGGAGGCTTCTAGCAGTTGGGAAGTGTTGATTTGCTTGAACTCTTTGGCAGGTACACCCTTGATAAGAGTTCCCAAAGCTATCAGCGATAACGAGCTGTTGAGCTGGTGGGGTGGAAAAGTGTGGGAACGGCACACAGGTAAGAGAGCATGACCACAAAGATGATTTAAATCCTACTGAAGTCAACCTTAGCACCTAAAATCAAACAGGAAGCAACTACCTGTATCACGCCTGAAGACAGCAGGGACTGGATGATGGCCCTGGCCTGACCTTCGTTCCAGTCCATCACACTGGAAAGAATCCCAAGGGTATCTCTTAAGTCCTCGGGTTTGATTGACTGGATCTGGTTTATGGACAAGCTGGAGCTTTCGTTGCCGAGGGCAGCAATGACATGGGGATCAATTTTGTCACCAAAGTTACCCGCCAAAGCAGCGCTGATCTTCACACGTGAAAAGGAAAACTTTGTCAGTAACAGTGAGATTTGTGCGCGCAGTCTAGATATTCCAGGGAACAAAGAGTTATTCCCTTTAAAAGGATAACTTTTGGTAGCAAATTGTTGTGCCGGTGCGGGTGTTTCTTCCTGTTCGTTTCTTACCTGTGGGTCCAGGTTTGTACAGAGCACTGTGAGATTCATCAGAACTATCATGCTGTCTTCTACACTCAGATGGGTGTATGCAGGACCAGGAGCCTTACACCGAAACAGCAGAGGAAGGCTGCAAACAGCGTTGAATCACATTTATAAAAAAAATACAGTACACATACATGTGAGGTGAAGGGCTTGTGGTGCAATATATTTTATAGGTTTAAACTCACAGTAAGGGGTTGAAGTTGCCGTCCTGCTGATATATAAGCTCAGTGTAGTAAGTGGTGAGGTTCTCAGGTACGACAGAGTGGTTGAGAAGAGCGATGTTCAGAGGGTTCACTGTGAACACCTGAATAACCTGCAGGGAGGGGTGACAAGCATGTCTTCAGGTCATGAAACGAACAAAACAAAACAAAACTGAGCAGCAGTTTAAAATTCTCCGATGTGCATTCAGTACCATCTGATTTCCAAATGTCATAAGATCATCCAGAGTGAGGAAAGACATGAAAGGCCCGATGTACTCGGCAAACCAAGCTGTGGAGTTCAGTTCTGGGTCGCTGGCGATGTAACACCTTGGGTTGGCATCTTGAACAAAAAAATATAGAAATGTTAACAATGTATGATAATAATGAGGAGAACACAATCTGTAATCATGTTACTGAAGTGCAAGGAGAACAATGTTTTTTTTTGTGTAACTTCCTCAAATCAAATCTAGAAATTAAGCTGACCTTAACAAAGTCTCACTAGATTAACTGGCAATACCTAAATTATTATCCATCAGTCTGCTGATTGGTCTATAAAATGTAAGACAATATAAAATAATTTCCTTAAACTCATGAAATTTCCTGTATTTTTTATTTGTTAAAAATCCAAAAGTTACAAAAACTTACAAAAGGCAAAATACAACCTTTGAAACTTATTAGAAAAGTGTTGTATTAAAAAAAAAAAGATTTATATCACACAATATTTGTGTCTTCAACTTCTGCAAAGTTTGCTGGATGCGAGTTCAACTTTTCTCATTTTCTCAGCAAGCAAATGAAGATCTACTGATGACAGCGAAGGATACTGTTGCTTGAAATATGGGGAATATAGGGTGGTAAAAGCAATAGAGGGTTACCTGGGCACCCAGGGCCTGAGTGTAGGAGTTATGGGTGGGTCTTGGACGTCTGGGCCCATCCAATAAATTCACTGTGCCCCCTCAGTTGAATTCTACTGCTACACTTCGACTTTAAGTTACACTAATTCATACAATTTGGTAGGGAAAAACTTAAACATCCATATTGCTGATAAGTTATTGCAGTGCGAGCTCAGTTTAAAACAGTTTAGCGCTTCTGCAGCAATCGTGGTACTCAGAATGACTGAAGAGGACACTGAGCAGATGGGCCTGTGCGGGTCAGACTTTGGAAGTACCCCTCATGTCTCTTTGAAAGTAAATATAATATTTCATATATTTTTTGGGATTTAAGCCTGATTTAGCCTCCCATTTGATATTCCAGTAATTTAAGGATGCACCTTGCATCAAATTAGCTAGTCAGGGCTAGTCATAGCTGACCACTCCCAACCTCTACCGTCTGGCCCAGTTCAATTCAATATTATTCAATTTTATTTATATAGTGCCAAATCACAACAAACACTTGCCTCAAGGCACTTTATATTGTAAGATAAAGACCCTACAATAAATAAAATAGTTTAAAAAAAAATAAAACAAACAAACAAAAAAACGTCAGAATGTCAGATTGAAGCCTTTAAAATGTTTCTTCTCAATCAAAAGGCTAAGCCCATATTTTACATACAGTCTATGGCACTATTTCTCCCTGACTCGTCACTGTTACAGAGGTTACACCGGCATGCTTTAAAGACTTACCTTTGCCGATGTAAAGGTAAGTGTTGATGGTGTTGAACACGTCGCTCCTCATAAAGTTTGCATTAGAGTAGTTGTATCCACCAAGGACTGAAACACTGAAACACAACAAATATCAGTCAGATTACAAAAAACTAACAAAAAAGGGAGCATAAAGTGTTGTAATAAAACATACAGTTTTTGGAAGGCCAGGCAGGAGGCGTTGTACGTGACGCTGGGACTGATCAGATCCTTTGTGAGGAAGGCCAAGTAGTTCTTGAGGCGCAGGTCAAACCAAGCGTTGACGTCTGACCTTTGGGTGCTGTTGAGAGCCATGGGCCAGACGCAGGGCAGGGTGGGCCGCCTCACCACTTCTGGCAGAGACTCCTGCAGCCAATGTACAGATTAATGCGTTTATACCACACTGTGTTTGCATTTCTGTGTGTGTTTGTGCCTTGGAGTACATACAGTTTGTAGAAACTGTGGCGTCTGTCTGTAGTTGTTGTACAGCACGCAGAGGTCTGCGTCGTTGCTGACAACATGAGGACGTCGCAGGAGATTTCCAAGGTCTGATGGAGGCATGGAGCTTATCAGCTGGAAGAACAGAAGACAGAAAGTAAGACACTGTCCTCCTCCTTTTTTCATATTTACTCCTGATGGCCTTCGACGGTACACACCGGCTGGAATCTGTCGGGAGGCACGAGCGACAGGAAGGTGGTGAGGTTGGGGAACTGGAAACCCATGAAAGTGCTCTCCAGGAATTCATAGAAACTGCGGTTGTAGCTGTCACCGTAGCAGCGGACAGGTGCTGAGCCTACAGAAACAGATTACCAGTCAGTAAACCTTGAATTTTGATGCAGAGCCACAAACCAGATTATAACATGGGAACATTAAGTCAGGCTTTGTTAAGCCATCTGGAATGACAAGCAAAGCTTATTTATTTAGTTCATGAACTAAATCAATAAGCTCTGCTTGTCTGCTTGTTCACATAAAAAGTGACACACACGTAGAGTAAATGACAAGAGAGCTAAAGCCAAAATACACTGCCTGACTCCTCCCTCACTTTCACACAGCTGGCAGCCATTGTGTTAGGGAATGTGAACGCACTGGTGTCTTACTGCAAAGCCACAGCCCTGTTTCCCGAAGCATTCCTATCATCTCAACACTCTCAACAAGAGAGTTTCCTGGGTTATCTTTACCTCTGAGGGTCTGAATGATGTGATCATAGATTTCCTTCTGTGTTTCTTTGCTGAGCGTTGTGATAGTCATGTTCAGGTTCTGTACACTGAAACACCGAAAACACAAAGGTTCTACTTAAAAACTGGTTTTCAGTCAGAACAGCCCATAGTTTAGTGCTTGTTACTTTACACTCACCCCACGTGCTCGGTGTTGCAGCTCCTTCCTGCCAGTATGCTGAAGTATGGTGCAACATGGTCTGGTGAAAGTTGTACCAGCAGGGGGGGCAGTCGGTGTTGAAGCCAAATCAGTACCACTGAGTCGTCCACTGAGTGATCAGAGAGGTTTGCACGAGCAAACACAACTTGCAACATGGCTGACCGCACAACTAAGGGGAACGCGTTTCCCTGACCCTGCAGAAAAAGACAAAAACAGCTTCAGGAATCAGGTTCTTCCAAATGGTTCAGGTCTAACAGGACCTTCTTCAGCCTTTGTGTGAGAGGAGTGGTCAGAAAAACGTTCGATCTCACCATCATTGCTGATAAACATGAACACAAAATGTATTAATTATTTACATTTCTGCTGCTTAGTATTAACAAAACACATTGGGTGATTTGGTAGTTTACTGGAACTTTTCAAACATGATGTATGCTCACCACGATAGCAGGTGAGAAATCATCAAAGAAGGCAGGCAGGAGCTGGTCAGGGACATAACTCATCACCATGTTGACCTGCTCAGCAGACGTGAGTTGGCCAGGTGTCAGAGCCACCTCGGCTAGCTGTCTGACCGACAGCTGTGACAAGGCTTCTGTCTGCATGTACAAACAGACATGCGCTCAGTGACAATAGCATTCTTGGTCAGAACAGAGGGAAAAAAACAAAAGAAAATACACATATAAATATAGGAGACACAGTGCATCATAACGCACCACTGAGAACTTGGGGTAAATCATCAGAATGTCGTCGATCGAGGCAAGTTTGGAGAAACCTCCCAGATTGATCTGCATCCATTCAACACTGGTGGTGATGCCGGAGCTGCAGGCAGGGTCTAAACCACAAAAACATCAAAAGCAAATTCAGCTTTACTCCTCTGAAGGAAAACTATCTACCACACAACTTTATTAAACTTACAAAATAAGCTATAATTTATTTTTTAAGGAGTTTAACATTTACAATATGTCAAACTCTGGATTACACATGCATCTTTATCAACATCAGCATTATAGTTCTAGCGATATGTCTGCTGGTCAAACTCTTTGATCCAGGTTGAAATAACTTTAATTTTTTTGATGGATTGTTACCTTGGTGCATAAATTTTGACCTGACTTCATTTTACCTTTCAGTCTCTTTAGCTGTACTCTAAATCCTAACGTTAACATAATAAACATTATGATAAAAAAAACAAAAAAACAAAAAAACAAACCTACGTTATGTAGCGTAATTAAATACACTGCTCAAAAAAATTTAAGGAACACTTTTTAATCAGAGTTCAGCATCAAGTCAGTTAAAACTCTGGGATATTGATCTGGTCAGTAAGTAGCAGAGGAGGCTGTTAATCAGTTTCAGCTGCTTTGGTGTTCATAAAATTAACAACAGGTCCACTAGAGGAGCAACAATGAGACAACCTCCAAAACAGGAATGGTTTTACAGGTGACCACTGACATTTTTCCCTCCTCATCTTTTCCTACTGTTTATTCACTAGTTTTGCATTTGGCTAGGGTCAGTGTCACTGCTGGTAGCATGAGGAGATACCTGGACCCTACAGAGGTTGCACAGGTAGTTCATCTCCTCCAGGATGGCACACCAATACGTGCCACTGCCAGAAGGTTTGCTGTGTCTCCCAGCACAGTTTCAAGAGCATGGAGGAGATTCCAGGAGACAGGAAGTTACTCTAGGAGAGCTGGACAGGAACATAGAAGGTCCTTAACCCATCAGCAGGACCGGTATCTGCTTCTTTGTGCAAGGAGGAACAGGATGAGCACTGCCAGAGCTACAAAATGATCACTAGCAGCCCACTAGTGTGAATGTCTCTGATAGAAAGAGACTTCATGAGGCTGGCCTGAGGGCCCAACATCCTCTAGTGGGCCCTGTGCTCACTGCCCAGCATCATAGAGCCTGATTTGCATTTGCCATAAAATACCAGAATTGGCAGGTCCACCACTGGCACCCTGTGCTTTACACAGATGAGAGCAGATTCACCCTGAGCACGTGTGACAGATATAAAAGTGTCTGGGGAGAAGCCTTGGAAAATGTTATCCTGCCAGTAACATTGTTCAAGAAGACCAGTTTGGTGATGGGTCAGTGATGGTCTGGTGAGGCATTTGCTCTGCACCAGCATCAAAGGAGTAATTGACAAAGGTCAGAGGTCCTAACAAAGACTCACCTGGGATCTAAAGGTTTTTATGGGTGTACCTACATGTGATGTACATATAAAGCTCTATAAAGACTGCCTCACTTTTGGACTACCTTTGACTTTAACCGTTGTTGGTCTCACACTTAAACTTAAACACCCCGAGTCTGTGATAACACAGCAGCGTACCTGCACTGCTGTTCCTGGTCAGGAAAACCTTAATAAAGTGAGTGTAGACAGACATCCGCCTGGCGGGCATCATTTGTGGCTGGAGGCGACTCAAAATCTGCAAACTGAGTTGAAATGGTGATTAGATTGATGAGAGTATGACAGGTTTTCACAGAAAAGGACGTCATATTGGATGTAATCACAAGCATTAAATGCAGAGTCTCTTACATTTCCTGGTAGGAGCTGCAAGTCAATTCCCTTGTGGTGAGACACGAGAGGAAGTCAGGTGAAACGGCAGGCAGGAATGGGAGGAGACGATGGTCAAACCACGTCTGGATGAAGGCTGGATCATTGATGGTGGTCATGTTGACGGTGTCTATTCTGAGTTCTTGTATGGTGTCCAGAATTATGGACACTGCCGGGCTGCTGGGGTCCAGTGTCTACAACAGAGATCAAGATGTGACGTAACTACTGCCTTTCTGTACAACAACGACAACACAAGGTTTCCAGAAGGTTCTACTTGTATTTCTAATGATCTTACAGCTGTCTTACAAAATGCTGCACAATTCATTCATACCGTGTTGGCCAGCTGATCCAGAGCCTGGTTCAGCACCTGAGAGGCTTTGGTGAGGAGAAGTTTCCAGGCAGGTCTGGAGCCACTTGAGCTTGCGGAGCGGTTGCACTTCAGTATCGTCGCCAGCTGCTCCGCTGTAAGCGCTGACAGCTGTTTGACGACAGTTTAGACACTACAGTGAAACTGAAGAACAACCTGAAACACAGATGACCGCTGACCAGTGCGATGTTCTTACCGAGGCACAGGCGATTTCCTCGACGGTAAAGTCGCAGAGGGGTCCACTCGTCTGTCCGCCGGCGAGGTAGAGCTGAATTGCTGAGCTGAGGTTTAAAAATAAAAGAAACGCTCAGCATTTTGTTGACATCACATCTGGGATATGAAAGTAAAATCCCACACAGATTTTTGTAAATCCTACCTGTTCACTCCACCACAGATTTCTGTTACTGTAAAAGACATGAGAAAAGCATCAGATGAGCTCAAGGTGATTCAGTGACAATAAATAACTACATTTTAATTTTGTAAAGCAGTGAGAAACTTACTGTTTGCCATGACAGTATTACACTTGTGAGAGAAAAAGATAGAGATCGTTACAGGTTTCCTATATTAAGACCAATGTGAGACAAAACAAATCATCCAAAATTATATATAATTACCTGTCCACCGTAAATGATGCAGTCTACAACGAAAACAAATTAGAAAATGCAAATTAGTTTAATGTATTTTTTTAAAAATCAGTTCAGTGATACACTGGAGTTAGATCAGATGTTATTCCTGACCCTTGCTAAATATTTGGAATTTACATCTACACAGTCACAGAGTAGGTGACGCTGTGTGGAATAAGATGAAACAGCAAAGAGGGAAAACTGGATGCAACACATTAAGAGTTATTGTTCTAAATCTTAATGTTTATGTGACTCTCACCTGGTGGTAGCTTCTGGGATAGGGCCAGTTTGGTCTGTGAGATAACTATAGCGGCTTCAAGAGAAACCACAGGTATGGCCGAGTCCAGTCTGGTGAACCTGTAACACAAAAACATGTGGATTTAAATTAAGTTACTAGAGTATATGAGATTGTTTACACCACCTCCAAAGCTCCAAATATATTTAGATGTGAACTCACAGCGTTTTGTATGATGAGCAAGTAAAGATTTCCTTGGAGAAGAACAAAAACAAACAGCGTTACTTTAGCAAGCACAGGAAAAGGCAAAATGATGAATCAAGAGGAAGGGTTTTACTCTTTTTACCGGATGAATGAACACAGTAAGGTTGGTCAGGAACTCTATGAATTTCCTGTCATCGGAAGACTTGGTCAGGTAATCAAAGAGTGCATTGATGATGACGTCTTTATCTGGCAGACCTGGGAGCGTCAACACCAGCAGCTCCACGCTCTGCTGTGCAGTCAGGAGTGTCAAGACTTCCATCTGAAAGGAAATAAGTGAAGGAAGAATTGACACTTATTATTAAAAACAAGATAATTAACAGTGTGTTTTAAAAAAAAAGATCATTAATTAAAGTCACATCTCACAGGGTTGTACTGTGGGTTGAGCTGAAGCAGCTCTTTGAGGGCCAAAAATGCTGAAAATGGACCCAAATTCTCCTGTTGCCACTGTGCAGTGCTGTTGGAGGTAGACACACAGCTGGAATCTAGAGTAAGCAAACAAATAAAAAAAGAGAAAAACTTGTAAATAATTAAACTTTTTTTAAAATTATTAAATCCCAGAAATATGGAGGATGCAAGTACTTGAGCGTGGCTGTGTCAGGAAACGGAGTATGAAATCCTCTAGGACCATGTGCTGTTCTTTTATGGTCATGTATTCAAACTGGTCGTTAAACACCTGTAATCTGAAGATAAAATCAAGAAATTAGTCTGAAGATAAAATCAAGGAATAACTAACTGACCAACAGCAATTTCTTATAAAAGAAGGTGTAAAAATCCATGTACAGTTGCAATTAAAACATTGAGAACCCTTTGGAGAATTTCTGCACTGACAGTTACACCTTTCATGTTTTAACTAAGTAATCACCAGCAGTGCAGGCTGGAGAAAATAAGTGACCTCCTGAGTTGGCTCAGTGTCACGACTCTGACTTCACAAAGCATCATTTCTGTTCTTTGTGCTTTGAGTCATTGCCTTCAGGTCTTCAAGTCATGCGTGGACCGCGGCCCTGATATTCTCCCGTAAAAATTTCATTGATGAATTCATTGTTCCAATAATGACTGCAGCCCCGAAGGGAGCAGTAGACTCAAATCATGATGCTCCCTCCACCAGGCTTCCTGTTTGGACTTTACAGTTATCCTAGTGATATGTTTCAGTTTTTTGGTATATTATTGTATTTCAAATCTTGATGATTATTCTATTCACCCCAGTGTCTCCTAGCCCGTGTTTCCACTCTCTTGCTTATGTGCCTGTGCCTTCTGTGCTTCCTTGTCCCTGCCTCCTGGTTTAATCTTACTCTTCCTGGTTTAGTGTTACATACTTGTCTTGTGGTCTTATTTCGTTTTACTGTGAAGGTTGTTTTTAGATGACTGCCCCTCCCTGAGCCTGGTTCTGCCGGAGGTTTCTCCCTGACAGTATTTTTCTTCGTGAATATTTTAAAAAAAATATTTTCGACTTAAATGAAGATCAGACCAAATTTATAAACCTGAACTGCAGAAATCCTCTCAAGGCTTCACAGATGTTTTCTTGGAAATCTAAATGTGAAATGGCAACTACAGTGCATGCATGCTGTTGAGCTGGTTCGGCAGCACGCCGACAAATACTCACATCTCTTGGTATGACTGACAGGTCAGATCTCTGCTGCTCAGACAGCGCAGAAATATTCCTGATGCAAATGGCAGCAAGCTCCTTAGACGTTCTGAGAACCACAACCTGATCACACTGCTGTTCTGCAGCTGCTCATTGGTCAGCAACGACACTCTGATCTCCTCAATCACATCCAAAACCTCTGATGCTGATGGAACTTTGGGCATGGACTGTACAAGAGATCATTCAGTTATTTTAAAGGCAGTTTAAAGTTTTCCTAAGTCACGCTTCTTGTAACTCAGTGTTTGAATGATTCAATCTGTTATTTTTTGTTAAAGCTCATTTAAGCCCCTGACCATGCCAGCCAGGATGTCCAGAGCTGGGTTCAAAACACCGGAGACTTCAGTGAGCAGCATCTTCCACAGCATTTTGGAGTGGTCAGTGTTTGTCGAAAGATCACACATCAGGAGAGACACCAGATCATTGGCTGTGAAGCTGTCCAGCTGTGTGTGTGTGAAAGAGCCAGAGGTCATCTAGTCATTCTCTGCAATAAACCGTAATGTTTCCACTCTGACCCTTTTAAAATAGATCATTACCTTTGTACATGCATATTCCTCCAAGGTGAAACTGCAGGACACTTGCATAAAGGTGTCCCAGTAAGACAGTAGATCCGAGCTGTGGGGAAATACATGTCAATATAATGATAACGCATCAGTGTAGCTTTTTATGTAAATTATATAAAAAGGGAAACCTGTTGACTCCACTGCAGAGGTAAGAATCTGTCAAAAAGCAGAAATTATGTCAATTGTTTTTGGAAAGAAATTATAGTGACATAGTTTATTAAGGGTTTATACCGGCAACAGTCAAAGAAGTCTTACCATTGATCTGGGTTACTGGGCACTGTAAATGAACAAATTGAAAAAATGATTAAAATTTTTTACACAACACTGAAACAGCAGAAGCAAATCCCAGCTTAAAAGCATTCAAATTAAGGTCTAAGATGAGTAGAGAAAAAGATCTCACCGTGAGGTTCGCTGGTACGCACTCTGTCCAAATCAAAATCAAAATAATATTCAGTTCACTACACCATACCCAAAAATGCAGGTGTAAATGACAATTTATACAGAAACTATAAGACTTGCACGACCTAACTTATGACCTTATCGTGCATTCAGTCTTTCTGGGTGTGTTTGTCTTTGTGATGTAGTGAAACTCACCGTCTGGTGCAATGTTCATCAGGTCTTCTATAGTAGCCCAAGTGACTATTTCCATTTCTACAGGCAGAGATGGTATGGCTTCATACAGTCGCTCAAAACTGACAAATAAAGGACACAAAAGACATACATAAATAAAAGCCTTTAGCGAGCTACCAACAGAGCAAATCAGACCTTCAAGTTCAAGTCTAGCAACCGGCCTAGCAACTGGCCAATCTGACCAGCAACCAACCTAGCAACCGATCTAGCAACCGACGTAAAAACCGGCCTAGCAACCAACATAGCAACCGACCTAGCAATCAGCCTAGCAACTAGCCTAGCAACCGACCTATCTGCCTAACAACCAACCTAGCAACTGATTTAGCAACCAAATCAAATCAAATCAAATAAACTTTATTGTCCCGCAATGGGAAATTTGTCTTGGACGTACAGTATTATTCAGCTGCAATTTACATAAAAAAAAACAAAAACAGAGAGAAGGTTCAAGTAATAGTACAAGAAGTTAAACACAACACACACAGGAGACTGACAAACTAAAACAGAAGTGACCAAAGGTAACATACACACAGACTTCACACAAGATGGCAGGTCCACAGATGAAATACCAAAACACAGACATCCAGACGATGACACATGAACTGGACATGAAAGCAACTAAACGGGGAAGACGCAGACACCCGAAACACAACACAGAAGACTTGACACAGGAGGGATAACACAGACACCGGAACACAGGAAGACCAGAACAAGGAGTAACACAAAAAACCTCGCAGAAAGAACACAACAGCCCAGGACCATGACAAGTCAGTGTCTACTGTGAAAGTGTTCTACTGATTAACATATAGAGAGAAACTGGATTGTGTTAGAAAAGCATTTGAAGGCACTCACATTTGTTTGTAGACACTGCAGGGAGGGCTTTCCTGAAAGATTTTGTATTTTATGATTAATATTTGAGGAAGGTTAAAGACTGCTCAACACCTACACACCCCAGCCAAAGCTGTTACCTGTTCAGCGAGCTCAACCAAAGACCAGAGGACTTCCGGATACTTCCTGGCTGCAGGCGACTCCGTGAGGAAGTCAAACACTTGGTTGATGACAACATCTTTCTCTGGTGGAGTCCGGAGAGGCAGCAGCAGCAGCTCTGCCATCTGTCTAGGAGTCAGGAGCTGAAGAGCCTCCAGCTGAGCAGGACACAAAGCAGAAGAGGAGAGAACATTCACTGTATGGTAAACTTTATGCTTCCGTTAAGTCTGTGTGAGCGCGTCCGTGTCCTGCAAACTTACTCCAGAGAAATAAGGGTTGAGTGCATAGAAGTCGGTGATGGGGGCAAAGCTTGAGAAGAAACCAAAATTGACCAGCAGCCATTCTGCGCTGTGATTGGCTGAAGAAACACACTGGGGGTCTGAAACATTTGTATAAAGGTTGATGTAAATTCCATATGAATATTATTTATGTATATGCAGGATATAGTTGCATAATCTGCATTGTCCGTATCTGCTGCTTACCTGAGGTGTTGTGATTTAGCAGGAAGGGATAGATGAAGTACTTGTAGATGTTGTGACTGTACATCGGATCAGCATCCATAAAGCTCATGTCTTTGCTGAGTGCTGCCACGCTGCACACAGCAGGACAAAGACAAAATGAGAAGGACGGCACTAAACCATGTGGCCGTTACAACAAACGGAAATCAAGATGGTTGACTCACAGAGTTTGGTAAACGGGGCAGGAGAAGTTCTTGGTGCTGAGGCAGGAGAGGAGTTCTGGCTGTACGTCAGGCAGGAGGGGCAGCAGCTTGACCTTGAACCAGAGTTCGATGAACTCTGGGTCACTGAGGTGCTCCTGGGTCAGAGATGGTGATTCTGACTCGCTGAAGATCTGCTGAAATTCGGACGCCACCTGCGTGAAGCCCTGCAGGGAATGAAGAATGATGAAGCACCGATTTGTTGCAACTGTAATGTGTGTGTGGAAAAAACACACACACACACACACACAAACCTGGTTAGGAAAGTAATATTGTTGGACAGTACTCACTGTTGTGGAGAACTCCCTGATCAGTGAGTTCAGAACTTGCGTCAGCTGCAGAACCAGCTCCATGACGGCTTTGTCGGTCATCGTCAGGTTGTTACGAGCAGAGCAGTGCAAAACCTGGGCCACGTTTGCCACCGCATCAGTCAGCTGACACCACGGAAACAAAATCATGAGCATAAAAGTTAAAAAATGTCCTTAAACCAGCTAGCTAAGACCAATTTTAGTCCAACTTTTGACTTTAAAAAAAGTTAAGAATTTAAGATAAAAATTCAAAACATCCAACCTATATTATATATTAAATAAAATCTCACCCCACAAGGGCTCTTGTCAAGGGTGATGCTGCAGACATCCTGGATTTCAGCCAGGGTCTCGTTGTCTATACCGTGGTCCAGACGGCTTCACAAAAACAAAGTACATGCTTACACACAACTTACAGCACAGGAACATTAACACTGTCTATCTTCTTCCTGTTTAAATTTATATGACTAACACACTGACAAACAGATACATTTTAAAAAATGTTCTGTCATACATGAAATTGCATAACTGTTTCTCAAGATCATAACAAAGTTTGTTTTTTTTCCTAAATTCACTCATACAAGTTTACGTTGAGGTGTTTGGCTTCTCAGAGCGTGAAACCTACCAAACCCAAGCTGCACAAGGAGCGTGAAGCTGTCTATCTGGAATTTTCTGTGGCAGTTTTTCAGGTGAAGGGCTTATAATTTCAAACAAACTAAATATATCGATCAGTTTTTGGAGCGCCGCTTTTGTTTCCTTCACCTGTGGCCACAGCTTGTGGAGGCCAGCGGTCATCTTCTCTTCTACTATAAGAGGAAAGTTGAGGGAACTACTGTAACTATAAGGTTAGTCATTAATTCTCTAAGCTAACTGGCTATATTTTGGCCACTGCTGACAAACTGTAGATGAACCATTTGGCCTGAATTCCATGTTCACGCGCTGAATCTGCATTTAAATGGTCTGATTCATTATGTAAAATTAGGCCAAACAGACACACTTTTGCATCATTGACAGTTTAAGCAATACCAGATTATTACTTATTAAAAATGAATAAAATCATTACTAAATGGTGTTACACTCTCTGACTACTAATTACTGTGGTATTTATCTAAGGATTTAATTTCGTGTCAGACTGGCTCTCCAATAAGTCCAAGATTTTCTCCACTTTTAGCTTAATTTTGGTCTCCACCAAAAGCATTTTTGGAGCCAGGCAAGGTTTTAATTCATTGTCTGACTTCATCCAATCCCAGTGTTTCCCTGTCTTCAATGGAAAGAATCAGTCGGAAAATGCTAAATGAGAAATGCTAAAGTAATGCCTGACTTACAACACTTCGTGAAAAGCGAGCATGATGTTTTGATGCATCAGGAGTTCCTCATTTGGCAAGAACCTCTGTAACAGGGGCTTCACAACGTGCTCGTACCAGTCCCCCACATTTGTCACATCAAACTGTGGTTCCTCCGGGGCCACGGACGCGCTTGGCTGCCGGTACATGTCAGCCAGCTCAGCCAGAGTCCAGTTGAGCAGGAACTGGGTCATAGTGGTGCTTTTTATGTTTGACACATTTCTCTGGAAAAAACAGGTTGGGAGTCATTTTTCCATCTTGCATATCAGTTCATAAAGAAAGTGGGAATGTGTGTGTGTGCATGTACCTCACGTGTGAAGGATACAAAGCCTTGAACAAAGCTCCCAATGGGTTTGAAAGCCGCCATAAATCCATTTACAGCCTGGATGAGTAACAAAGGAGATGATCTCAAATTTCACACATACAATTCAGAATTTTTCAGCAGGAATTAAAATACCATAATTTCTGAATTCTGCATGTATTTATTTAATTCTATTGGCCACTTGGGGATAGCACTAAGCTCTAAATACAACAACTGGCATATTCTTTGCCAAATTAAGGAAAGTGAAGAACAGAAAATATGTATTTCTACATCCACTGATTTTATTTGTGCCTACAGCCACTCATAAGGAAAACTGCTATCTCTAGATGCTAAATTTGACTTCCTTCCAGTGCTTTAGTAAAGAGCACAGTGTACGCAGTACCTGTTGGAGGCCTGGCTGAGGATTATATGAGGGTTGTAGTGGATAGGAGGGTGGGTATCCAGGGGTTGTCCAGTTGGAGTCCCATCCAGGTTCAGCAGTGGGGGAAGAACCAGAACCCCCTGTTAGCAGACTGTGGAAGACCAGGGCTAAGGTGCCATTGTCTAAACTGGCAACTTCAGGGCTCATCAGCAGCTCGGCCTTTTGTGCCTGAGACAGCAAGTCTAGAACCTCCAGCTGTGGTTGAAAGAGAAACAAGGAGCAAGAGAACAGAAAGAGGAAGGAGAAGGAGCAAAGAAGAGACGTCAGCAGTGTGGAGAAGCAATATTTGCTGTGGTGGAGTTCTTTGAAGTGTCTCTTTAGATCACTATAAAAACAGCTGTGAAGTTTATAAAGACTCAGTTTAACTCACTCCACTGAAGACCATGTTGAGCGCTGAAAAGTCCCTCAATCTGGCCATGACACTGAAGGCACCAAAGTTCTTCATCAGCCACTCCTCGCTGCTCTCATCTGGTTTCACACAGCCTGTGCAGAGATCACACGCTGAGTGACTGTGTACATACATGTAAATTAGATCTGTCATCCTGTGTATAAACAGTACATCTGAACAAATCGAGATTTTGTGATTTTGTGATTTTGTCTTGTCTATCTTCAAATGTTGTATAATCCTTCAAACCCAACAAATAAAATCCTCAAGAAGGTAATGAAAGTTGTTTCAACAGGCTGCTCAGAAAAAGAGAGAGACTTCTAGAAAAAGCTGAAAGCAACAAACTAATTTCAGCTCTCGTTGTATTTGGTTCATTGATATGAGGCCAGCTTGTTTAGATGAGCCTGAACGATGGTGTTAATGTCTGAAAGGGGGACACTGATGCATTTCATGGTACACAGTGATTTCCAAAGCAGTCCTTCATCTGTTTTCGGGACTTTAACCGACACACTATATCCTACATCTCTCAGGTAACCTGTGCAATTGCAACCACGTTTTGATGATGGATGGACAAATCCACTCTGAAGTGCAGAGGATGGGCACAGCAGCATCATAAAAAATTAGGACTAAAATGGGGTTAAATTAGGACTTTCTATTAGACAGAAAATACTGCTGCTGTAAGAACTGGAAATTATTACTAGTCTTTACCCAAACTGGCAAAGACTGATTAATATTAACCATGGAGGACTGTGCAGCATAAGTGGAGGTTTCATATTGAAAGTAATGTCTAGCTTCTTAGAAGTCACAGTTATTGGTATTAGAAACTTTACCAGCAACTCTTTCCGAAGACAGGAACGGGTACATAAAGAATGTGTAGATCCACTTTTGTCTGACTGGCTCCATCTCAGAATAATAGTTACTGAGCTCCTCCACTCTGCAAGGAGAGATGGGATGTTGAGAGGGTATTATAACAAAATCCAAAGGGACATAAACAAAGAAGCAGACAGAAAGAGACATACACAGTCTGATAGGTGGAGCAGCTGAAGTTCTTGGTGCTGAGACAGGACAGGAAGCGCTTGGTGATGGTTTTTAGCAGCGGCTTCATCTTGACGTCCATCCACATCCTGACCAGATCTTCGTTCTGTAGAGGGTCTGCTGCCAAGTCTAATTCCAGAGCTCCCTCCACACTCAAAATTGTACCGCTTGTCATGCTGGATTTCTGAAGACAGCAATTCAAGTCAATTTTATTTATATAGCCCTAAATCACAACAAACAGTCGCCTCACAGCGCTTTATATTGCAAGGTAAAGACCCTACAAGAATTACAGAGAAGACCCAACAGTCAAAACGACCCCCTATGAGCAAACAGTTGGTGACAGTGGGAAGGAAAAACTCCCTTTTAACAGGAAGAAAACTCTGGCAGAACCAGGGTCAGGGAAGGGCAGCCATCTGTCACGACCGGCAGATGACTGACAGGATGGATTTATGTGTTTCACCAAAATGATAATAAACATCCATCCAATTACATGTGACAGAATTTAGAGCACTACTGAAAGAAAATGACACCTCATTCCAGCACTAACTGATCATACTGGAATTTGTTTACTGGAATCTGAATGTCTGTGGAATTCATACCATAAACGTGTACACGTCCATTGTGGCTTCAAGAATTCCTTTGAGCTGCCGCATGTGATCTGCCCCTGTGTCCGTTGGAGACAGGCCCACACACTGCAGGAAGTTCGAGGTGGCATCTGGGACCTTGGAATTTATGACAAGTGGAAAAATTGAGCAAGATGGGAAAAAAATGTGATTCACTGTGCCTAATTGTCTGCTTGTGATTCATTACAAAGACAGCCTTGATCGATGATTCACAATGCCTCTCAAACATCCATGCATAGATAGATAGATAGATAGATAGATAGATAGATAGATAGATAGATAGATAGATAGATAGCACTTGTTCAGAGGAGGCCCCTAAAAATAATTTCTGCAGGTGTCTTTAACTTTTCCTTTTCCTGACAAGAACTGTGTGAACAAGCTGTGTTAATGCCTTTGACAAGCTTCTATAATCATTATTCTTAGCATGATGATGTGTTTTGCCGTACTGGCATCTGCTACAAGGAAATCTATTGTTTGGCATTTCTAACCACGCCTACTCAGTATTTTCACAGGTGTATTTTATGAAGCTTAGTGAAAATGTCATGAACTGCGCTTGATCTTTTTGGTATGTGATATGGGCGGTTTGACAACTGTAGTCATAACAAGAACCACTTGGCAGTAACTGTGAAGCAACAAGCACGCTAACAAAAATACATCCCAGCAACAGCGACTACCTGCATTTATTCAAAGTCAGCTTAAAATTTGTTGACAGAGAAATAAGCAAAAATTCACAATGATGTTTGTACCTGTAGCTTTGTGTCAAAGTTGGAGCAACAGTCATACTCACCTGTACACAGGTTTCTTTTGTGCATACAGCATTACTGCAAGATTCAAGAGGAGCATTTAGAGAAGACATTATAGGTTATTGCATTTAGAACAGGATGAAATTTACATGTGAAAAATATTACGTTGGTTTCCATTTCCTGATCTTACCTATGTGTGCTTGATGCTTCTGCTGGAATCAGACATGAATCAGAATTGAATGTTAGATACAAATCTTATCAGTGCATTTCCAAAAAAAAAAACCTTCTGATGTTGTATATAATGCAAATAAAAGCAGAATTTGGAACTTAAGAGTTATTTTTAATTTAAAAAAAAATAGTTTAAAACATTTTGTTTCCACTCTATGTCTGCTGGGATAGGCTCCCCACAACCCTAAGTTAGATAACCGTTTAAGAAATGGATAGTCTGAAAAAAAACACATCAAATGTTGAAACTGAGAAATGTGACAGTTTTTTTTAAATTGCTGGTTAAATAGCTGTGTAATCTTAAATACAAGATCAAGTGGCACGTTTCCAAACATTTGAGGTTATTTTGTAACATGATAACAGGGGTAACTTTCACATCTGTGACAGCATCATTGACGCCAGCCTCTAGATGACAGCTGGAAGGCTTTTCGATTTCAACAAGTCAACGTAAAGCCGCACTCTACACATACTACAGCAGCATGACTCAGTAGTAAAAGACTCCAGATGCTAAAGAGCACTGGCTGAGCAAGAACTGAGAACCTTTGGCTTCTAATCTGCCCTCAGCTCTCAAACAGCGGCGGTGCAACAAAGTGGTAAACATGTCCGATACGGGTAAGGTGGTGTGGAAGAACTTGACTGTCTTGCACATAGTGTTGACCTCAACCTGATAGAACACCTTGAGGATGAATTAGAGTGCAGACTGTGAGCCTGGACTTTTTATCCAACATCAGTGTCTGACCTCATAAATGTGCTTCTCAAATAGTGGTATCTCTCGATGCCGAGAAGGCATTTGACCGTGTCGAATGGGGTTTTTTGTATGAAGTAATGGACAGATTTGGCTTTGGTAATGATTTTGTCTGTTGGGTTAAGTTGTTGTATTCTTCACCGGTGGCCTCCATTAAAACCAACAATATGCTGTCTTCATCCTTTCCTTTGGAAAGGGGTACTAGGCAGGGATGCCCCCTCTCTCCCCTTTTATTTGCTATCGCAATAGAACCTCTTGCCATCTGGTTACGTGCTGAGGAGAGGGTTAAGGGTATTCTCAGATCAGGTGTGATCCATAAGGTGTCCCTTTACGCGGACGA
>JAVDPK010001934.1:67050-81440 GCA_034780415.1 Cichlasoma orientale
CTCCTGACCCCCCCCCCCCCCCCCCCACACACACACACACACACACACATACACATCACGCTGGAATTCACTGAGCTCCTGTATAAAACCAAGCTCCTGCATGCCTGGGTGCTTGGTTTATACACCTGTTTGTGGTATTATAATAAAGTGGAAGTGATTGGGAATGACAGGCCGTAAAATCACAGAGTGGGATCAGTGGATGCTGAGGGGCATAGTGTGCAGAGGTCACCAACTTTCTGCAGAGGCCACCAACTTTCTGCACTTTCTGCAGTCAATCACTACAGTGATTGACTACAGTGATTGACTGCAGTGACATGCAGTGACATCTGACCTTCAGATTAGCTCAAGAACAATAGTGAATACTTTTGGCAATATAATGTATGAACTGATACTGAATTATACTAAGAGTTTGCTGTGGAAGGCACAACCAGTAAGATTTGCCAGAAATTTAAGAGCGAAATGAGCGCTCCTCCGCTAGGCGGCAGTAAGCGGATTTACATCGACATGATTCGTTTCCGGTTTAGTTTTAACGAAGAAGAATGTAACTCACGTAATGAATACGGATGAGAATTTGCGCATGTCAGGATAAACTTTAGTATTTAAGTTTGTGTTACTGTATTACTGATTGTCATAAATGCGGCTTTAGTAATGGTCGTGCAGACTTCCCGGGGCTAACTGCTGCCAGTCAGTGGAGTGAAACCCTACGGTCCGTAGTACGGAGGATGCTACTCGTGTCCTCCTCACCTGCCAGCATGTGGCGGTGGTATAAATCTTGTAAGCGGTGTTTTCTGCACAGTTTGGCGGCCCACAGAGGGTTTCGCTGTCTCACATGGGGCGGACACACACGGACAGAGCTCCGGCTGCATGCTGCAGGCAGCAGATGCTGCTCCACGGTGCAGGGGGAGGTGAGGGTCAGGTTTGCCCCCAGTCCCACAGGTAAGGTCCTCCAGTATCCTCCTCCACGACCCTGTTGAAAACACAAAAATGAGCCATTAAGTCATATGTGTTGCACTCGTTCTACTACTGACAGTAAATTTAATTTCAAGGATTATGGAGACAAAAACTGTCAGCAACAAGCAGTAATTTAACTGAAAGCCAGCGCAGTTCACAGTGCAGAAAAAGGCTTTTAAGATGCTTTTTATGCTTTAGTTTTGCTCATCAATAAGCCGCACGTGACGTCGGTATTTGTCACATCTTTGTTTCAGACCTGTCTGTGTGTCAAATATGGACAATATACTGTCAGTCTTACCCGAGACTGTTCAGAGCTTCATCAAAGGATTTATGTTGAGACTGTTAAATGTAAAATCTTTCTTTCGTTCTTTTGTAAAAATGTAGCACTCAGTACCTTGGAGGACAGTAATAATATGCACTCAGTGGTCACTCTATTTTGTGCACTTATTAACTGTATCTAATCAGCCTCTCAATGGCAGCAACTCAGTGCAGTTAGGTATGTAGACATGGTCGATATGACCAGTTCAAACTGAGCATCAGACTGGGGGAGGAAAGGTGATTTTAAGTGACTTTGAAGGTGGCCGGTTGTTGGTGCCAGATGGGCTGCTCTGTGTTTCAGAGACTGTTGATCTGCTGGGATTTTCCCACACAGCCGTCTCCAGGGTTTACAGAGAACGGGGAATCCGCACACGAGAAATGGCTCAGACTGGTCTGAAGAAAGGCAGATGCCTGAAACGTCACATACATGATGATATGCAATAAAGCTGTTGAGCTATTTCTAGTGTGCAGAGGCACTTTCATGTTTTTGCATTCTGGTTTTCAGTCCTGCACTTAAGCGCCTCAGTCTACCTGAATATTGTTGTGACCACATCCATCCCTTTATAACCACAGTGTAACGGTCTTCTGATGGCTGCTTCCAGCAGGAGCATGACCTTGAGTTCACTGCACTCAGATGGCCTCCGCAGTCACCAGATCTTAATCTAATAGAGCAGCTTTGGGATGTGGTGTAACGGGAGATTAACATCACGGATGTTTAGCTGAGAAATCTGCAGCAACTGTGTGATGCTCTCATGTCACTATGGCCCAAAAATCTCTGAGGAATGTTTCCAGCAGCTTGTTGAATCTGTGCCACCAAGAATTAAGACCGCTCTGAAGGCAAAAGTGGACCAACCTGGTAAAAGCAAGGTGTACCTAACAAAGTGGCCAGTGAGTGTATATTGACATAATTTTCCACTTTAACTGAGTTAAATATTTCAACTAGTATCAGCCCTGGACATAACTACCACATAAATTGTAGTTTTGACATTTTCAATGTCAGCATATTTACAAAACGCTTTTGCTATTTATTTTTTCAATTAGTAAACAAAATTTTCAGTTTACTAATTGCTACACATTTGAGATGAAACACAGAGATGAAAGAAATGAATGAAATATTCATTTTTGTGCAGTGTCAGCCTTTTAACTTTTTTATATTGTAAATGGTGCAATAGAGGATAAAATATCTGTATATGAATGCAATTTTCAGCTTTAACTGAGTTAAATGTTTTTATTTATATTTTATTTGCATGTATTAAAAATGAGATTTGACAGAGTAATGACAGAAAAATGCCTCAAATGTAATTTGTGTGTGTGTGTGTGTAGGAGGGTGATGCACTGCAAAACTGGAGAACATGCAGTAATGCATGTTACATTCATGCAGAGAAGCGTGCATATGATTCTGTGTAACCTTTTGCACACATTTTAGATGCTTCGACTTGTGTCGGGGAGCCAAATATTTTTGTTCAGCACAAAGTGCGAGTGCAGCTGCAGGTCTTATCTGATGTAGGGCATAAGATTGATAACAAGTAGGGTTTTTTTTTTCCTGTGAAAGAGTAGTTTCACATGCAACATTTGTGATAAATGATGAATGGTGCACACACACACAACCGCCAACCTCTCATTCTGCAATCAGATGCTCTAACGATTCAATGCTTCCTTCTGCAGGCTTCTTACACCTCGGAGGTCTTCGAACTGCTCTCTACAATTACATATTTGCAAAGAAGTACGGAGGCGTGTTCATCCTGAGGCTGGAGGACACAGATCAGAGCAGACTGGTACCAGGAGCTGCAGAGTCCATAGAGGACATGCTAGAATGGGCCGGTAAGAAATGCTGGTCCTGAAGGATTTGCTCTGTAACACGCGATATCTTAGAAAGTTTATTTTTTCATCTAATTTAACTGCGGACCCAAGTCAAGAATCCACTTAATTGGATACCTGGAAAATGAGCATAAATAATATCATAAGAAACAAGTAAGCAAAAATAACTTTTTCCTTCATTAGTCTGTACTACTTTTATAATACCATCTCTATTAGGCTTCTTGTCAAAACCAAATAAAGCACAAACTGACAGAAATATGGAGGATGGTTCTCCACCTCTGGCTGCAAAGCCAGCAGCTTTCTAGAGGGAAAAAGATCTAATTTGACTTTTTGAACTTAGACCGGAGGTTCTTTATAGCACATTACATTTTCCCATATAAAGATACTTTATCCCTTCAGCTTACCTAGCTGATGCTTTTAGTTAATGATCTGAATGTAGGATTCTGAGGGATATAAAATCATCGCCTTTCGCCACTTTAGACCAGATTGAAAACTGTAAGTGCGTCATCTCAACAATGATAGCCGGACAGCATTCTCCCGTCACTGGATGCTCTTTAGAGTGACAGCTGTCTTAAGACCTGTTTTTATGGGTTCAACTCAGTGGAAAGAACACTGCATTGTTAAGAGTATTAAATGAGGCAGTGACTAACACAGAAGGGTGGATCAGTTGACAGAAATGCCAGCCGTCCACTGCTGCTTACGGAGAAGCTACTGGCTGAATTTTGAACATTGCTGCAAAGTAAAGACAGGACTAAGTGGCATAGCATTAAAAAGACTTTAGACGCATTAACCTGTGTCTTTGTAAGCAGCTTTTCACTGCTGTCTACCTATAATTGTGCTAAAAATTTATCTTGGTTGTTTATATTTTTACCCACTCTAAACTTTAGGGGTCGATCTTTTCCTTAGGGGTCGATCTGCTGAAAAATGTTGGGTCAATCCTTGTACTACCTAAGCTAAATTCTTCACACAGGTGTACCCCCGGATGAGAGTGCACGTCGAGGTGGGCCGGTGGGTCCGTACCTGCAGTCTCAGAGACTAGACCTCTACAGTCAGACAGCCCAGCAGCTTGTTGACACTGGTCACGCATACTATTGTTTCTGCAGCGCTCAGCGACTGGAGCTACTCAGAAAAGAGGCGCTAAGGTCGGGGCAGACTCCGAGGTAATTCAGCACGTGCTTGCACGCACACATAGTGAAGAAAGCACAAAGACCTTTTTTTTGTCGAGGTTCTGAAAGTGTTTGCCGCCCTCCAGGTACGACAATAGGTGTCGTCACCTGCGGGCCGACCAGGTCCAGGAGAAGCTGGCTCAGGGAGCGTCACATGTGATCAGGTTTCGTCTGGAAGAGGGCGTCGAGCCTTTTCGGGATCTGATTTTTGGATGGAATCGTCATGAGGTGGCACAGGTCGGACTTCTGAGTGGGTTTCATGCTAAAAGGTGTAACCTTTTCTAGTAAAGCTAAAGGCTTTTTTTTATGTTTGACTGTGAATATTCTCGCTTGATTGATTTAAATGTTTGAGACTGAGATTATAAACAGCTTTGTGAGGTTGCATACAGAGAAACCTATCAGTGACCCTCTTTGAGCAGCTAAAAGTTGTACCTGAAATCATAAACCTGCCTTTATTGTTCAACACTCTGTCCTCTTGTCTTAGGTGGAGGGGGACCCTGTGGTGATAAAAGCAGACGGTTTCCCCACCTATCACCTTGCCAACATCGTAGATGATCATTACATGAAGATCAGCCACGTCCTGCGGGGGTCCGAGTGGCTCATCTCCACTTCCAAACATCTCCTCATGTACCGGGCTCTCGGATGGCAGCCGCCCACGTTCGGACATCTGCCGCTGCTGCTGAACAAAGATGGCAGTAAACTGTCGAAGAGACAGGGGGACATATTCATTGAAACATTCAAGAGAGATGGAGTCCTGCCAGAGGCTCTGTTGGATATAACAACCAACTGTGGCTCTGGATTCAACAGTGAGTGAGGGAGGACTCAGCAAAAAGTAAACATAGGAGAAAGAAGCACATTTTATTGCATCTGCTGGATTTCCTTCAAAAAGGTGATTGTTTTATCAAAGTAAAGCGGCTTGTGTTTCCGTACAGCTAATCGAATGGGGCGGAGGATCGATGATCTGATTTCTGAGTTTAATCCTGCAAAGATCACGACTCACTCTGCTTTGTTAGACCTGGAAAAGCTACCAGAGTTCAACAGGTGAGTCAAAACTTCACTGTAAATGTATCCATGCTGTTTATTTAGGCCTTATTTGACTCTACAGCAAAAGTGCTTCATGTCCAAATTACATACAGATCACATTTAAAGTTTAATTACATGTTTGATAAGTAATAACTATATGCAATACATAACCTGCCATGCATTAAAGGTAATGGCAGTAATTTTGTGAGGTTATTTGATGGAGGGAAAAAAAAGAATATTGTACTTTTAAATATACATAGATTAATGTGTAATTATGGCTTCCAACAAAGTGATGCACTCTCATAAACTCATAATAAAGCCACCATGATCACCTATCCCTTCTGACTTATCTCGTATAACATATGTGGCTAGAGACCGGCCACATGCGTAGCACGCCAAAGGTGGAAGAGAAGTTGCAGGTGTTGGCCTGATGTGGAGGGACATTTCAATTTGTGCCTGCACCTTCAGACTTCAAGAGATGAAGGATCATAACTATGTTTTATCATCTCACATCACAACAACAGTCACCTCAAGGCACTTTATATTGTATAGTAAAGACCCTACAATAAAACCCCAACAATTAGATGGCCCCTTATGAGCAAGTACTTGGCGACAGTGGGAAGGAAAAACTCAATTTTAACAGGAAGAAAGCTCCAGCAGAACCAGACTCGGGGGAATATTTAAATACTTTTTTTTCCTAGAGGTAAATAATGACGCTCTCTGTGATTATGACAGAATTCACCTGCAGCAGCGAATTGAAGATGAGCAGCAGTGCGAGCTGCTGATAAAAGATCTGCGGGAACAAATCAGTCAGGCGTACGCAGCCGAGATCCAGGATAAAGATGTACTGCATGAAGATTATATCAGGCGGGTGCTGCATCTCCGTAAGGTAACCACGACTGGACTCGTTTACTGCTGTATTCCTAAAGGGTTCTTAACCTTTTTAAATGCTAACTGCAGGTATTTTTTAGTATGAGATCTAATCACAGCCTGCATACGCTTATCTCAGTAGGCCTGTGTTTATTGTATATGCCTTATAGAGACTATAGTGTATTTGTGTGTATTCCTAACATTTAATTTCTGGTTAACAGAGGTGATGAAACTAGCTGATGTCACTGGCTAAGCTGTAGTAATCCACAGTCCTACAGGAAAGCTGAGGTGGCTTCTAGTCTTATGTCAGAACAGTGTCCTCTCCAGTAATAAGGAAACTGTCCTCTTTTTCATCAGGGTCACATATCCTTCCTGAAGGAGCTTGTAAGCCCCACTTACTCTTACCTGTGGGTGCGTCCTTCCTTCTCCAGCCAGGAGGTGGCAGCACTCACTGGAGAAGCCCAGTGTATTGCTTCATTAGTCCTGAAGTGCGTACAGCACATTTCATTCATTCATCTTACAGTTTCAGTGTCTCAACAGGATTTTGAACAGCTGCGTTTGTGCTTGTAGGCTGATAGAAGAGCGAGGCGAGGAGCTGTCAGTGGATGGACTCGGTAAAGACCTGAAGGCTCTGGCTAAGCAGGCCAAAGCCACCAAGTACAAGGAGGTGATGAAGCTGATACGTCTGGCTCTGAGCGGTCTGCAGGTACCCAACCACTTCCTGTAGTGCATGTTTTTTTTGTTTTTTTAAATGCCAACTCTATTTTTTTTTAATTAGTTAAGGAAAAGTGGTAGAGCACTAATTAAGCATACACACACACACACACAGTCTTGGATCTTCTAAATGAGCTGCAGAAGTCTGATCAATTACCACTTGTTGCCATTTGAGTTGAAGTCTGTCAGAATAGGAAACCACAAGTTTAAAAATAAGTTGGGTGTAGGAGAAATGTGGGCTGCCGGTTTTGTATCTTGAGAAGAACACATGAAAACATACTAAATATATGAAGTAAACCTAGTTCAGAGTTGCTGTAGTGTTCATCGTTCCTCACACTTGTCCCCCCCAATGTGTTCCAACCAGGAGTTCTCCTTGTTTTGAGCTAAAAGTAACATCAGAAAGCTTGAAACCAGTTAAAACAGAAGAGCTCGAGTGCGGTTTCTCTGCTGCTGATTTTCCCTGAAGGTTAAGTCATTCTTGTACCAGAGGTGGTCATTAATTCAGTGGAGTCAGAGTTCAGCTTTAACTCTGACTGTATTTATTTGAGGTTTTGACCTTTTCTTGCAAAGTCAGCCAGTTCCCATACTGGTCACAAGACTGCATTTGGAAGTTCCTGTAATATCGTAATATTATTTTTCTTCCCCTCATCAGATAGATGCCAGTTTAAAAGAACCTTTATGAAAACTTGTTTTATGTATTTTATACTTGTTTTATTCATATATATATATGTGTGTGTGTGTGTGTGTGTGTAACAGCATAATAATATGATACAATAAATTAAATAATTGTGTTTTTACCTCCCAAGAGCTTTATTCTGCACAGGTTTTATTGTAGCTGCCAGCCTTGTTCTTCCTACCTGAAAGACTTCATATCGATGTCCACACTCGTCCATAAACTAAAACTAAAATGACAACACACACACACACACACACACACACACACCCTGTGGTTACTTAATTAAGCAAAGATAAACACTTTTGTTCTGAGCTTTACTTTGCAGAGGTCATGTTGGCTCGACCTTAATAACACCACATTCTTTATAATTGCAGATAGCTGACACTGTTTGAGGAACTTAAAGTGACACCCATCAGTCTTTTTTTTTCTCTTTCTTTCATTTCTGTAGTTTCATTTCTAAATTTGTGTTTAAATCTGCTGATCTGCAGTTTAACAATCATTTCTGTTGCCATCAGAAAAATACTCCTCTGCGTGTGTCTTCTTTTCATTTCCCTCTCTGGCATGACTCAGCTAAAGTCTAGAATGCCATTTATGAAATGACTAACAGTCGTCCACTTAGCCAGTTACCACATTACCCCTGCTTGCTTAGTGAGGGCAGGAATAAAGAAAGAGGAACCTGTTTCTTGATTGCGTTTCACACAGGATACTCTGTTTTGATTGTGTTAACTTTTCTGACCCCCGAGCCTCTCTTCCCCTCTGCCCTGCAGCAAGGTCCCAGTGTTGCTGAGATGATGGTGTCTCTGGGGTCTGCAGAGCTCAGCCATCGATTCCAGAAGCTTCTGCTGCTTTCAAACAAAGCAGATTAAAGGCTGAACGGCATCGCCTTACAGTCACCACGCTAACTGATGGAAACCTGGGGAAAAAAAACAGCTGCTGCTGCTGCTGGATCTGTTGGCCTGAATTTTGAGAATTGATACTTAATACTTGAAATATTAAAAGATATTTTATTAAAGTGCTGAGATCAAATTTGATGTAATCGGTTTGTGTTATTCAGTAATGTGAGACCTTACACCTGTCGCCGTGCTCACACATGGATGGGAAGTACCTTATTTTTAGCATGCAAATATTTGGTACTTTTCTGAAGGACAGTTTTAACGAACTCTAATTTACAGATGTGCCGTCTTGGATGCTAAAAGTTCAAATGCTCATGTGGAAAAGATCATTAAAAAAAGACTCCAAATATATATAATCCAGAGTTACTGCTCAGATGTTGAATGAGATTTTTTCTTTTATAAATGATGCCAAATAATTAACATCCTTTATTAAAATAAGGTAAGAGCTGCGCAATTAAGATGTTTAATGACTAAAATCTGTTCTAATTTATCGTATTTGTTGATGAACGATGTCTTACAAAAATTCTAGAGAAAACATTTACGTAAGTACTTCTGTGATATGCTTTTCTGAGGTACTTCCCTTTTATTTTTATATTACTAAATACTTTTGTGCTCCACTACATTTATGTGAAAGCTGAAGTTTTATATTTTTGAAGAGGAATAACAGCCAGTGAGGGGGAAAAAAAACACATTTTATTGAAGCAGTTTATTGTAGCCTAACAATACAGCAGGGCAGCAACACCAAATCTCCCAATTTATGATGCTTCATGGTGCGTATCTTATTCCTGTCTCTTGTTTTCCTCATATTAGGTAATCACTCCTCTTTTAAAAATGCTCAAATAAAAATGGGCATAGAAAATCCAAAGAATTCTGGGAAAACAAAACCAAACCAGTGCTTTTGATGAAGTGAAACATGCTGCAGCAGTGGAAAAAAATTCACATCTTTACTGTAGTAAAGTTTGTGCCACTGGTGTGTAGCAAGAAGAGCCTGTGTAAGGTCAGCTTAAACATTTTAAAATGAAATCTGTTATGCTGCAGAACGACCTTTGTCATTATTATACTGGTTCATTGTTGTGTACAGTTGTGAAAGAGTAAGAACACCTTTCACTTGTAAGGCTTTACATTCAGGAAATAAAAATAATTGGTCCTTTCCAGGAAAGTTAGGTAAATATAGCCCACAATAAACAAAAACAACACATTACATCATGTTATTATTAACAAAGAAGACAAAATGCAGAAGCAGCATGTGGTAAAACTAAAAAAAACCTAATGATTCAGTAGCTCATAGAACCACCTGCAGCAGCAATAACTTAAAGTCTCTCACATCATTTACTCCACTCTTCTTTGAAATGTTGCTTCAGTTCATTGAGGTTTGTGCAAACTGGTTTATGCACAGCTCTCTTAAGGTCCCGCCACAGCATTTCAGTCAGGTTGGTGTCTGGACTTTGCAACACCTTGATCATTTTCTCAGTCATTCTGTTGTAGATTTGCTGCTGTGCTTCGGATCATGGTTGCACAATTTGTCCAGGTGGCACATCTATATGTGCCTTCTCAAGAAGGTTTGCTCTCCCAGCACAGTCTCAAGAATGTGGAGGAGATACAGGAAGATGGGCAGTTAGATGAGGAGGACAGTGTCATAGAAGGGCACTGACCCAGCAGCAGGACCGGTATCGGCTCTTTTTTTGGAGGAGTAGGAGGAGCACTGCCTATAAAATGACCTCCAGCAGGCTATGTGCGTGTTTCAGAAACACACTGTGAGGGTGGCATGAGGGCCACCCTCACAGTGTGATCTGTGCTTAAAGACCGGTACCGTGCAGCTCAGCTTGCAGGTACTGTCAGTTGAGCAGAGAGAGCAATGGTCTGTGGCCACCACCTACAATGTTATTTCCTTTTTGGTGGTCGTCTTTCCTCTCCAGTGCACTTGTCACTTTTATTTTCATGAAAGCAGGTGAAATGGATTCACAATGGTTTATGCTTCCTCACCGGACCGATTGAGTGTTCCCTTAGTTTTGAGCGATGTACTGCAATTAATAGGTCTAAGCTGGGGTACAGAGTGGTGGAGGACATTTTAACTTAATGTGTGATTTAAGCATCTTACTGATCCTGAAAGGCTCTCGGCCTGAGTAACAAAAATACTGCAAATCCCCAGTCATCATAATTCATCATCATAATTCTTCTGTAAATGGACTGACATTTGGCTGATTTAAATTTTTAACAATAATATAAATCATAATATGTTTGGAAACAAATGTTACAAATACTTGAAGGAACACAAATCAAAGCAGTGGAGCAGAATAAGTTCAACTTTACATCTGAAAATGTGGCGAACAAGTAAAGACATCTGCGTGAGTTTTCACTTTCCACCGCAACTCTGAAAAGCTCGATAGAGTCGAAGATAAGCAGGCACGCGTGTGCGCAGCGCTGATGCAGGCAGTGAGGGGGAGGGGGAGGGGGAGGGGGGGGGGTGTAGCTCGGTTGGTGTGTCAGAAGTGTGGCTGACGGGGCGTGAGTGTCACATGTCACAGGCAGCAGTTTGACACCTCCTGCAGAAATAAACACAGTCGGCAGCTAAACGGCTCTGGACCGGCAGGAGACGGACGGCGATGGCGAGCGGGGACAGCCAGGCAACTTTCGAGTCATGGCTCAGTAAGTGAACACAGAACAGAAAAAGTTTGTGTTGTTGTTGTTCAGCTGCTCGTCTGCAGAGCTACAGCAGCGTCCCGTCTGATCGCCGCGACGGTCCCGTGGACGGTCAGCTCGTGACTCCACTTGGACTTCATCACTGCATTAAAGAGGCTTTACGAGCGGAGCAACGCGCTGTCTTTATTAATGTAACTTAAAGTAAGGTTTGGTTTTCTCTAGAAACTCTCAGCTGGAACAGGAAGTTGTTTAGCTAGTGCGCGTGCTTCAGAGAGAGAGAAGCGACGTTCGCCTGCAGATGTGCGCGCGCCGTCACAGACATTTCATTTAATTAAAGCAGGAGTGTCACCAAAATAAGTAACTTACATTTACTTTAGAGCTGTAATTACACACAGAACAGTGTTTTCATTTGAGTCCGCTTTATAGAGCTTTGCTGCAGCGTCGCCAACAAAAGGCTTGAAGAAGTTTTTACTTTCACAAATTTTCAGTCCAGTTCTCGTACCTGAACATTTTCAGCGTTTTTTTTAAAAGCCACTTAATACCGCGATTCAACTGTAAAGAAGGAAACTGAAAGCTCAAGTGTTGTGTCCGGACATAACCGACAACTTAGGAAAGAAATTGTTTAAACTTGTATCTTTAGGCACTTTGTTACTGACAACATGTCGCAAAATCAAATTTGTGTTTGGATCTGTGAAAAAAGGTTCCTTTTTATGCTTGAGTGATTCATAGGCCAGTGTTAAGGGGCTCAATACACACGCCAATGTCCAAAGATTGACTCTGAAAGAGCGTCAGGAAGCCTGGAGAACTATTGCTGAAGACCACTGAAGCTAGAGAAAATATATATTTTTTAGATGTGGTTTTGGGGTTTTATGTAAATAAAGAGTACCTCCTCCACCCCTGGTTATTACATATTTTATTGAGGGGGAAAAAAAGTCAGACTCACCATGGAGAGATGCACTGTTGCAACTTAAAAACTTGCGTCTGCATTTGAGAATTGTCTTAAGTTCAGAAGTATAAAGAGTAACAAGTGCAGCTTGTTGTTAATTTTATGTAACAACATACATTTTGAGACTGGGATGAAAAAAAGAACATTATGATGAGCAGTAGCTATACAAATTGATCACATGCAATACTTAAAACAAAAAAAAAAGGAAACAACTTTTTATTTTTTCAAATCATGATCATCTTTTCATTTTACTTGGTGGGGACGGTACATGACAGTACAGTAGTTGGGCTCCACACTTTAGAAGCACACAGTGCAACATGGGCTTTGTTTCCCCTTTTTGTGCAGGTCTTTAATTTTCACTTCCACAGTAAATGTTTTTTTTTCTTTTTCTAACTCATTTCTGTGGCCTTATTATTTCAGATCAGGCCACAGACCCAAATAATCAGGAGGACAGATGGGACTGCATTCAGGGCTTCTATGAGCTTATCAACGAGGAGACTAACGGGTAAGCAGAACATTGTTTTCTTGATTCTTACCTACCCTTTAAGCATTGCACAGCCTGTATGCTTCCTCTCTCTATGGTTTTTAATATGAATTAAGTTTTGTAAGTGAGGCCACTTGCTTCTAAAAATGACTCTAACACAACCCAGACATTTGGGAAATAGTTGCTTCACATCCATGTTGCCATCACAGCTTGTCAGTTAGACTATCAGACCGTCGTGCAAGATTGAGAGGGAAGTCTGCATCACTTTTTCCCCTTTCCTACTCTCAGTATGACGTGTTATAAAATCTAAAGTTACTTTAATGTAAAGTCAAAGATAAAGTCCTGTTTTTTTGTTTTTTTTTTAAGAATTTCAGTGCATTTCTTCTGAGGCAGGCAGAGCACTGTGTGGAAGCTATGTAAACACTACATCTTCAGCTGCTTGCATGACATGTTTGCTCACAGTCTACTCAGATACTTTAAGATGATTCAAGGTTTTTCTGCCTTTCAGGCCACAAATAGCCATTCGTCTTCTTGCACATAAAATCCAGTCCCCAGAGGAGAAACAGGCTCTGCAGGCTCTCACAGTGAGTAACACGGCTAACTCCCCGGATGATGCGTGTCACACTGTGTATTTTTCTCTCTTGCTTTTTGGTGCTTTCATGTCTGCAGAGGTTTTAATTTGAATTGGTCACAGTATCTTCATCGAAACGGTCCATTCACAGAGAAACAAATGTCTTTGTTCTAACTGTGGGGGGAGGGTGGTTTTGTGAATAATATCTGTGACTAATTTTTACCTCGTGGACAAAGTGACATGAGGCATTTAATCTGAGTAACTTAGAGAAGCTTCTTGAGGACCATGTGCCTGAGAACATGTTACATTTAAAGGTGGTTAACCACAGATATCAGAGACAAAATCTCATCTGTTCTGCGTTACCTGAGGGGGGCAAAAAGCTTTTCTTCAGTTTCTGGTGGTTAGGATTTACTCTATATTTCTGGTGCTTTCCAGGTTCTCGAGGCATGTATGAACAACTGCGGCAAGCGGTTCCACAGCGAGGCTGCCAAGTTTCGCTTTCTCAATGAGCTCATCAAAGTCTTAACACCAAAGGTACTCCTTATCACAGACAGAAGAGTCAGTGGTAGTTTTTAAACCGCGAGAACAAGAAACAGTTTACATTCGGTCCTCAGACTTTCATTAAGTAAATCGTTTAAGTTTGCAAATGAACTGCAGTGAGCTTCTGTGAATGTGGAAAAAATAGTTTATGTATATCACAGGGGCTCAATCAAAAGTGGAATCAAAACAGTGTCAAATGTTGAATTAAAGAGATACATATTATAAGAATAAAAATGTGTGCTTTAAAGGGCACATATCATGCTTTTAAATCCTTCCTTTTCATATGTAAATCATTCACTTGTGGTCTACATAAAGTAGAGCTGCAATGCTTTGGTCTGAATTCCTCGTTATTGTAGCTCCACAGACCCCTCGTTTACTCCTGTTCTGAGGCGCGTCTTAGAGCAGCTCGTTTTGGTGCGGTCTTTTTAAGGCCCCGTTTACACGACACCGTTTCAAAATGAAAACGCCGTCGTTTCGATGCGTTTCGCCCTCCCATTTACACGACAACGGAGTGAAAACGATGTTTTTTCGAAACGGGGTCCAGAGTGGAGCGTTTCAGAAACGCACCGGCTCTCATTTCCGTGTAGACGGGCGAAGCTGGGGTCTTTTGGAAACGCTGGTCCTCGCACATGCGCATTATGGTCGCGTCCGGCACAGTTTTCCGCGCATGCGCTAATAGATAAACAACACTCAAGGGTTAGCGTTCACGAGTGCTTCAGTGAACTTTGAGTAGCGCGATTCACAGCTGATCTTTGCCTGTGTTTTTGCCATTTTATTATT
>JAVDPK010001934.1:81540-107466 GCA_034780415.1 Cichlasoma orientale
TGAACAGACTGAAAATTATGACCCAAAAAGAATATAAAGATATCTACGCAACACCGGGAGAGAATACATTTAAATTTTCTGCACTCCTAGACGCTCAAAGTACACAAAAAAATGTATTTAAGGGCTAAAAATGTGGATTTTGCATGATATGCCCCCTTTAAATCAAATATTTAGACAGTTACTGCAGGATATTCTGTAAATTTGTAATGACTGACAATCTAGCCCAGAAAAAGGAGTCTTTTCTGCTGTAACACCGACACCTGATCCATCTCTCCGAACAGTATTTCGGCTCGTGGACTCCACAGAAAGTCAAAGACAGAGTGACGGAGGTCCTCTACGGGTGGACGCTCTGGCTTAAAGAAGAACCTAAGATTCAGGAAGCCTACAGCATGCTGAAGAAACAGGGTCAGGAACAATGCAGACTCATGATGTAAAATGAAATCTGCGTTCAGAAGACCTACCTGAGAATAACTTCATTTAACACTGCTCATGCACCTGATGATTGCAGCTATAGAAAGGACTCATATCAGTTAAATCATTTCTTAGTTCTTCTCTTATGTCCATGAGGGTTTTTTTTTAACACGCTTCTTTTTCTGATTTTAGGGATTGTGAAGCACGATCCCAAACTGCCGGGCACGGTTATAATGGCTCCTCCACCACAGAGAACCACAGAGTCGGTTTTTGACCAGGAGGAAAAGGCCAAGGTGAGTGTGTTTGTTGGTGTGTAGTAAAATGTGTAACAGGTTTCATCCTGCTAACATTTTTTTTCTGTGCTTTTAGCTGTTAGCCAGATTGTTGAAAAGTGGCCGTCCTGAAGATCTGGAAACTGCAAACAGGCTCATTAAAAGCACCCTCAAAGAGGTGAGGAGCGCTGTGGTGATCATGCAAATATGACGAGTATATATTTATATCGATTTTTAAATTTATTTATTTTTCCTGTGCGTGACATTTAGGAGCAGGAAAAGGCTGAGAAACAGTCAAAGCGTGAGTCTACTCTGAAGGATGTGGAGAGCAGCACCAAGCAGCTCAGAGAGCTCATGGAACAGCACGCTATGACTGGAACTTCATTACAGCCCAGCGGTGACATGAAGGTACGTTTCTGCATGAAATAAACAGATTTTCAGGGCTTACAGCAATAGCACTGGAGGCCAGTGTGGAAATCCTGTGACTGCTAGCTACAGGATTACCTACTTGGAAACTGCACGACTGTCTGGGACTCACCTTCCAGCTTCTTGGTGGAAAGATGAAATTGGACTGAACCAGTTTATTTATGTATTTGGATGTCTGTTAAACGCTGCATCCGAAATATTTTATCGCCATTAAAACAGCAGTCATGTTTATGCATTGGACTCATGGACAGCGGACTTGTATCTGTGCTTGTCCTGCTTGACCTCTGTGCAGCTTTCAACACAACATTTCACTACAGAGACTAGAATCCACCACTGGTGTGAAAGGAAATGCGCTGTGCTGGTTTGAACTGTATATATCCGATAGATTGCAACAAGGAGTCTTCCTCACACGCAGAAGTTATTCATGGAGTTCCACAGGGTTCTGTGTCGGGACCGAGGCATGCTTCCCTCAGACAATATTATTATAAAACACTGTATGTATTTCCTTTGCTGTGCCGATGATTTGCAGTTATATTTATCTATGAATCCAACTGACAGAAAGCAATTAAATAAACTACAGGCATGTCATAAAGACATAAAGGCCTGGATGTCCCATAGTTTTCTACATTTGAGGTTAGACAAAATCGAAGTTATTTGTTTGGCCCTGAAAATCTCACGAACTCTGTGTTTAACCACATATTTACTCTAGATGGCATTACCTGAGCTCAAGTAACACTGTGAGGAATGTTCCTTCAGCACACACAATAATTAATAGGACTGCCTTCTTTCATCTGCACAATATTGCCAAATTTAGAGGCATCCTGTCTCAGAGTGATGCTGAAAAACTATTCCATGCACGCGTTAAATCTGGACCGAACCTTTGTAATTCCTTATTATCGGGTTGTTGTTAAAGCTCCCTAAAAAGCCTTCAGTTGATCCAAAACACTGCAATGAGAGTACTTATAGGAACTAGAAAGACGGATCAGGTGACCCAGAACTAGGGTTAGCCAATTTGATGTTTTTTGGGGGTTTTTGTGTGATTAAAAAAGTGTCTATGTCAGTGTATACCATTGCGATGTATTTAAGTTCACTAGCACACAGCAATGGAACAAGCCCAAACATGTCTGAGAGTGAGAGCAGCACGTCAGCCTCTGATGATGATGATGATTATTTAGGACATAAAATGGGAGCTACATTCCATTCAAATCAATTTTATTTGTATATCGCCAGTCGTCTGAAGGTGCTTTATATTGTAAGGTAAAGACCCTACAATAATTCAGTACATCAATAGTATGGAAGTGGTTTGCCTAAAAGAGGTCAGACCTCAAACAAAGCACGGCACTTTGCAAAATGTGCAAGAAAACTGCTCCTGCTGAAGGTGGAAACAACCAACTTGTTTCACCACTTGGGGCCAAAACACACCGTTGAGTAAATGGACTGGCATTTATATGGCACTTTTCTACTCTGAGCACTGAACGTGCGTTTTACTACAAGCCTTATTCACCCAATCACACGCACACATTCATACACGTACTTTTTTCTTTACCAAAGTGCCTTGTCCAGTGATCGTGCACTCACTCGCAGTCCAATGGATGCATCGAGGGCAGCTTGGGGTTCAGTATCTTGCCCAAGAATACTTGCGTGCAGACTGCAGTTGGTCCACCAACCTTCCGGCTGGTAGACGACCCGCTCCACCTCCTGAGCCACAGCTGCCCCAGCTGAGCACATCTAGGTTATGAAGGAGGAGATTCTGGCAGCTGAAACTAAAAGTAAACAAATAACTCAACTGAGCATTGCTGGAAGATGGGAATTACAGATGCGGTTCCATTTTGTTTGGCCAAGGATGTGGTGCATATCCTTATGGTAGAAAAGTGGTGCTTTAAGCTACTGGTTAAAGAGCTCGACCCAAGATGCAACATGCCAGCTAGAAAATACATTTTTAAGCTAAAGTGTTAAGCAGTGATGTTATACTTTAACTTAAATGTTCCAGGGAAAATGATGCCTTTGTGTTCACTTTGAGCTATGCTGTGCCACTGGATATAATGCTGTGTCACTACTAATGCTGCTGCTGGCACCTTGTGGCAATAGATCGACACTTTGAATTATTGTAGTCTGTTAACAGTGACAGAAGCTGAAACATGCCTTAGTTATGCTGCTGTAGGCTGCTGGGGGATTTCCTCTGATGCACTGAGCACTTCTCCATCACGCCCCTCTTTTAACTCCTGATGTTTTTTTTGTTTTTTTGTTTTTTTGGTTTTTTGCTGCTACTGCGTGCCATTAACTTGTGCCTTCTCTCTCCTGTAGCTTGTGTTTAATCCTGTTTGTGCTGTCTGCTTTTTTTCTCGCCTTTCTCTCTCGTTTTTTCCCTTCACCCCTCAACCGGTTGCAGCAGATGGCTGGTTCTTCCTGTTTGCTAGCTGCTTGGTCATCATCTGATTTTTGTGGTTTTCTATCTAATACTGTTGGGTTTTTAATGTTGCAATATAAAACACGTTAAAATGTAACAATAAAATGTTATTGAAGATCTGTGTTCCATACGCAGCCAGAGCCTACCCATTCAGCTTTGAGCTTTCTTAGTCTAATCGACAGGGCTGGCATGACTCAGCATTTCTTTGAGCTCCATTTACCATTACAGAGCTTTCTTTCCCTACTTTGGCCATTACTGTTTCACTATCACACTGCTAGGAACCTGAAAGTTTGTTTTAATGACACCCAGCAACCAGATTTCATCAGTAGATGCTGCATAACTGCGCGTTGATTTTTAGTACTTCTGGACAGCGTCCGTTTGGCAGGATGTTTGCTGATTTGGAGTCTTGTGTTCTTTATTTAGTAAATTCTGCATCTGTGATCAAGTTGCCCTCTTCACCCCCCCACCCCACCTCACCTGAGAGAGCCGCTCTTTTCGCGGAGTAACAGTCCAACCTCTGACACTCACTTCTAATGTTTTCCACTATCACACTGCTAGGAAACAACGTTCTGCTGGTGGAAACAGTTGATTTACTTGAGTTAGTCTGAGGATGAAATCAGTGGAAGAATACACTGCAAGCAAATATGACCTTTTGTACAAAGGACTTGACCAACTTCTCAAGACGTTTCCTGTTTGTTGTGTAGAGGTGTTTTGATCCATCGTTTACCCTTGTAGGTGCTGTATGAGCGCTGTGACCGGTTGAGGCCCAGCCTGTTCAGGCTGGCCAGCGACACCATGGAAGATGATGCCGCTCTGGCTCAGATCCTGGCGGCTAACGATGAGCTAACCCTCGTAGTGAATGCTTACAAACTTCGTGTGGTGGGAAGCGAGTGTAACGGAGAAAGAGCAAGAAGTAAAAGTGAAGAAGTGACGAGTGAAACTGGTAGGGCCTCGTTGTGTTCACCTCTTAGTCCTTGTGGAAAAATCATGGCCACATTCCTGGCACTGCTCTGTGTGTGAGCCTCTTTTCTCTTGTTGGTCCAGCTCCTACGAGCCGCAGAGAGGTTAAGAGCTACCACCTCATCGATCTGTCAGCGTTGGACTCTCCAGAGACTCGCAGAAAAACTGATTCCTTGCCTGTATTTGAATCCTCTTCGCCAGTCTTCACCTCTCATCTGGACAGTGCCTTCAGCTCACAATTTGACCAGGGCTTGAGTGAATTAGGTGAGGCCTGCATCGGATTCTATTTCTGCTTTATTGTCTCTTAATGTTGACAAATGTGCTTCATAACGTAACGATGTTGTGTGTTTAGATCTGCTCTCAAAACAACAGACTCAAGAGAATCCAAAGTCCTATATTGAGGAGCTGATGCAGGTGAGGCTCAAAGATTTAAAGATTTAAAGATGGATTTTGTTTGGAAGATGATGTGACATCATAAATACTTTTACTTTTAGTTAAATGGAGACGTCTATAATGCTGAGCAGAACAGAGGAGGGGACGTTTTGCTGAGAGCCCGTGGATGTGGGGGTAGCAGTGCTTTATCTAATGGCACAGACATTTGGTAAGGATGGTTGTAAAGATAAGACAGTAGAGAGTCAGATACTTTATTTAGCTCTAATTTTTAGCATTCAGAGGTGCTTGGTGTAAACAAGTTCTCTTGTTTTTAAAAATCTGCTTCTGTCTTTCCTCCTGTTAGGTCTCACCCTCAGAATCAGCAGTTCAAATGGTCAGAGAAACAATCAAATGAAGCGCCACCAGTGAAACCAGAGGACTCGTGTTCCCCGCACTTACTGAAAAACGTCTTTGTTCCAATGGAGAGCATCAAATCCAGTGAGTCTCCTGAAGCTGGGTTATCTAATGTCTGCCCTGAGCTTAGCGGCTGTGAGGAAGCCCTTCCTCAGTATCAGCAGTGTGGTACACCACATTCCCTCTTTTCACGTTTTTGCTCATCAGATGTTTTGTTTAATTGTTATCTTCACCTGTCTGTCAGGCCAGCTGGAGCCAATCACATTATACAACCGGGCCGGTATCCACGTGTCTCTTCATTTCGCTAGAAACTGTCCGCCCGGTCATCCAGGCGTCGCTGTGGTCGTCGTCTCTGCGGTCAACACATCTGCGCTCGATGTGAGAGACTTCCTGTTTCAAGCTGCTGTTCCAAAGGTGAAAAACTCCCGTCTCAGTGTTGTGTTTTTAAATTGTTGTGTTTTCATTGTGTGAGGATGCACTTTTCAGGGAAATTTAAAAATATCTTCAGGACATTGCAGTTTAAAACTTTGTAACCTCCAGATCTTGAAGGACAAACCTGCCCGTTCTGTACCGCCTCATCTGTGGCAACACAACCTTCAAGCTCACTTTTGTTTCTTAAATGTGAAGGATTATTACTTTTTTTATGTTTGACCCCCCCCCCCCCCCCCAAACAAATTATAGATTTCAACTTTGGGATCTCGGGAACATCTTCCAATGCACATTGCATACAAAAGTAAAACGACTGTCCGACTGTGAAATAAGTCTGCAACTGATTGATCTGCCTGTGATTCCTTCACTTAGGTGATTTGCTGTTTAATGAATAAGACAACAAAAAATATTGACTTTAAGTTTTATTTGACAAAAGGTTAAAAACTGCAGTGGTTTGTATGACAATCAGCAAGTTGCTCCAAATGTTGTGCTTTTTTTTTTTTTTTTGGCATTAAGAAGTAGGAAGACACAGGTGTTACTGGTGAGATTAATCAAGCCTTAACGTGATTGGTTAACGTGTGTGTGTGTGTGTGTATGTGTGTGCGTGAAAGGCTTTGTCTGTGTAAAAGATAATATAAACTGTAGCTTCATTGTGGGTCTAAAGAGTTCATTATAGTCTTGTTGATGTCATAACAGCTCATACTATGAATACTGCATGTTTCTTGCGCCCCCTGCTGGTGTGGGGCTACCTGTTCAGATTTGTCAGTATTTTTCTTTCCATCACCACTTTATGCATCTCTCTGCTTCTTATTGGGGTTGAACACACAACTCATTCTTAGTTTAATTACTGTCACGCAGACCATGTTAGTGAAACTTCAACCTGCCTCGGGGACGCACTTACCTCCTTACAGCCCTGTCCTGCCTCCAGCTGCTGTCTCTCAGGTCCTCCTGTTAGCTAATCCTCAGAAGGTGAGTTATATGCTTTTAATTGTTAGTGCCTGACTAACTCAGTGAAAGTTATATCTCTACATGCCGGTTTATTTAAGTTTATAATGTTATATTTCCACGGTGCAGTGCTGCATGGCTTTGCTGTTAGTGTAAATGTGTCTGATTGCCTGTACACGGCAGAGAGCTGGATGGAAATAGCCGATTAAAGCTGCAGATAAACATGTCACTCTACTTTACATTACAACACAACAGAAAATGCTGATGATAATTTAAATATTTATTCATTTACTTCTAAAGTTGTCCTGGTCTAGTAGTCTTTGGAGAATTTCAACCATTTTCCTCCTTTTTCCTTCAGCATAAAGTTCGCCTGCGCTACAAGCTCACACTGACGCACGGAGACCAACGTCGGAGCGACACAGGAGATATCGACAATTTTCCTGACTGGACGTCTTTGACCGGCCACTGAAAACACCAGGAAGTCAGATTTGAACTCCGTGTCGGATGTGAAATTAACGTTTGAGGTAGAGAGAGTAAAATGAACCCCGGGAGGAAGAAAATCTCAACCAGAAGGTGGGGGCGCGTTCACGTTTGGACACTTAAAGCAGATCTTCATGAAGTAACACCAAGCAAGTATATATTTTTGAACATCTTTATGTTAGTTTTTCATTACAGATTTGTCTGTATTTTTTTTTTTTTTAACAAAGTAGCAACTGTGGTGCATGCAAAGAAAAATGACTGGCATAATTCCAAAGAAAGAGTCTTACATTGCACGAAGAACCCGTTACTTCCACTTCTTTCACACCATTACCTGCTTCCATTCAGAGCCTCACAGAGAGGAAACAGAAGTTGCTCTGCAAACGGTGATGTGGTTGCTGCAGGGCTGCGATTCAACTACAGAGTGGCAGGTCCTCAGCAGCAGCGCCCCTCCTCCTAGCTGTGAATTTTACTCCTCATGATGAGCAGCAGAGGGAGGAGCAGCCCAAAGCTTTAAATATTAGTTAACTACATTTAACAGTTATTACAGTGTTGTTGTTTCAGCCAGTGCCTGTGTGCCTTCAAGTACAATAAAATTTGTGCCAAAAAGTTTCAAATAAAGTAATATATTATTTATTCTGAGAATAGTTAACATTCTTTAAACTTTGGTGTTACAGTTAGAAAAATGCTTTTAAAGTTTAAAGATGTGTGTACGTGTGATTAAAAAGGTGTTCAGGTGGTTCCGGCACATCCCCGTCTGGACCTGATTCAGGTGTCGGGCACTCTGCCGTTGTGTTATTTTGCTGCCTCGTGCTGTTGTTGAGCCGCTGTGGGAATCGGGTGTAAGACGACATGTTGCTGGTTTCATGTCTGCAATTTTTTAAAAAATCTTTATTTGTTCTTCTGCATTTGTGACATCAAAACTGTTGAAGTGCCTCAAGATGGAAGATGTTCTGTTTTTTTTAAATATGTATTTATCTTACACCTGAGATTTCCTAAGGACTTAAAGTGGGGTTTTTATTAAAGAGTGCTCATTTTTATGTCAACTAACAGATTCAAGCTAAAAGCACAAACAGATGCAGCAAAGCTGGGCACCGATTTGACAGAACACGGACATAGAAAAATAGTTATGCAAACAAAAACATCTTTAAATACTTTTTTTTTCCTGTGTCGGTGGCAGAAAAACACAGGGCCACAAAAACTGATGAATACATTGAATACACTTTAAAACGACTTCTTGTAGCTTCACCAGTGTTGCAGCATTTGTTAAGTAGCATGCTCATCAGTTGGGTTTATTTTATTTTTATTTTTTTGGTCTTCATGTTTCTTTGTGTGACAAAGTCTGTTTGCAGACTCTTTGCTTCCAGATTGGAGGCTTTCTACAGCCTTAAGTAACTTTGTGAGCCTCGAAGAAGAAATTCAGGCTCAGCTTTACCTGCTTCCTCGTGTGTGACTGTTGAGATTGTACAGCTCCAAAACAGGATCTGCTTGTCTGTCATGTGTCAGTATTGAGTTCTTCAATAAATTCAGATTCTCTTGCACAAAATATAAAAGGTGTTCTGTGACATGTCTCCCAGAAACTGGAAACGGTGTGCGGGGGGAAAAAAAAAAAAAAAAACCCTTAAAAAGCTCGGTTTAAGAGTTGCAGCGCTTCAGAGAATGAAATGGATTTTGAACTGAGCACCTGAAAAGAGAGAAGTGTGTGAGATCTGCACAACAGAGTTTGTTCCAAATACGCAGAAAAACAGTTGTTAAAAACCATGCCGCCACTTCTTTTTTTTATTTTTATTTTTTTATTGATTTTTGTCATCTTCCTTCGGCTGGTCCCTTTAGAGGTCACCACAGTGGATCATCTGCCTCCATCTCACCCTGTCTCTATCATCCTCCTCTGTCACACCAACCCTCTGCATGTCCTCCTTCACTACATCCATGAATCTTCTCTGAGGTCTTCCTCTTTTCCTCCTGCAGTTCCATATTCAGCATGTCCAAACCATCTCAGCCTCGTCTCTCTAACTTTGTCTCCAAACCGCTCAACCCAATCGGTCCCTCTAAAATACTAATCTCTAATCCTGTTGATCCTGGTCACTCCCAGGAAAATCATCTTAACATCTTTCTTTGCTATTGGAAATAATTAAAAAAATAGCCATTGTTTATCTTTCCTTCTTGCTGCTCTGCTATTCTTTACATTCTCCAGCTGTATAAAAACGTGTAGCCTTTACAATGAATTTAAAAAGGTTTCCATATGTGCGCCATCTCCTTGGTTTATCATGCGGTGCTTCTCTTGAATTTGCTGAACCTCTATGGCTCTAGTTAGTGTGGCTGTGTACACATAAATGTTTAAGTCTTGAGCCCCCCATTGCTATGGATTCCAAATAAAAAAACCAAAAAAAAACAAACCTTAAAGTTGTGGAAGAAAACAAAGAATTTAACAGTATGCGATCAGATTTGTTTGCTTTCACTGCCAGTATGTTTGAGCTGCAGCTCAAACATACTGGCCATACAAAAAGGCCATTTATAGAAAATGGCCTTTTTTATATAAAGAGGATGCAAAGTAAAATAACCAAATAGTCATAAATAACCTGCTACACAGTAATCACATGTGGTAAGATTATTATTTACACCCGTTAATTTGGACAGCCTAATTCATAAGTGCTTGAAAGTGTCTCTTCTCATGGTAAAGCTTGCCGAGCCCTGGTCTGGCCTGTTCTGCTGCAGAGAGTGCTGAGATCTCTGTAAATAACAGAGACGCACTGCTGGACAAATTATGGGCACCGTTTCCAAATCACTCCAAGCATCTTTTAGCTGTAAAAGTGGTTTTGTAGTGTAGTGATCTACACTTTAGCCTAATAAGCAGAAGATCCCCGCTTTGATCCCAGGAGGAGACACAGTTCCCTGTGGGGTTGTACCAGGAAGGGCACGTGTCATAAAGAAAATGCCAAATCAAGAGTGACACTACCTTCTGTGGCGACCCCCTTGTGGGAAAAGGGAACATTTGATTTACGAAACGACTGTTGTAATTGTTTCGGCTCTTACCCAATTACTTGTGTAATTAAAAACAGCAGTCTGTCAGCTGCATTGATCGTATTTATTATATGACATCAGCAGATTAAAATACATGTTTACTATATACAGATATGTAACAGGGGTGTTAGATAAAGTGCCAAATACATTTTTTTTTTTTTTTTACAAAACCAAACAATCAAAACGAACAAAATAATATAATGGGATTTGTGGAAGACCATCACACCTGTTGGCCTGGTCCCACAGTTTCATTGCTTCGTGACGAGTAGCCACCTCGTTCGGAGGCTGAATTGCTCAGTGCTGGTCGTGGGACAGTTTGGCACGATTCAGGTGAACCTGTCATGATGGGATGAATACTGGGTGCTCTTTTATTATTATTTTTTTTAAAACATTAACCAACATCGACACGTACGATAGATCAGGCTTCTGAGCTGTACTGCAAATGTTTCCACTTAGTGAAAACGGTCCAGGTATTATTCAGAGACAGTGTCAGAAATCCAGCATTGTTGCATTAAGGTTAGTATGTGAGGAGGTTAAACTGTTCCTAGACCAGAGCCCAGAGGCGTACTCAGCATCCTGTTCACAAGTGAAACGTTTTTCTAGTAAATATGAGACGACGGACTACACTTTCCAGACTTTTTTGCATTATTTTTTCTCTTTTCTGACAAACGGAGGAAGTTGACATTCTTAACAGCTGCTCTTGAGTTAACTGTGCGTGGGATGTCATCTTCCTCATCAACAGGACAGAGACGGCGACCGAGAGACGACGGATGGTAGTCTATAAGAACGGGAGAACAGGTACGCACTTATTTGCATGTACGTATTTCAGGCTTTGTTAGATTTTCAGGAGCTACAAAAAGGTCGACAGAACAAGTTCCTTCCCTTTTATTATTACTGTTAGTATTATCGTCCCCCAGTTTATCCCCTATGGCAGTGATGGATGTACAGACACCAGGTGAAGAAGACTCTAGTCTGTCTGTCACTACCGGCTCATCGGCTTGCTGCAACAATCTGGCTGTTCGGGAAGATCCAGAGAGGTTTTATTTTTGTGTTGGCCGGTGTACTGTTGGTCTTTAAATGTTTCTCTGAGCTTTTTGAAGACGTCTGGAGTTGACAATAAACTGCTCCTCAGCTGTGAGGCTCACAGGACAAAGTGGTCAGAGCACATGATTTGGAAGGAAGGGCGTCATCAGCTCTTTATCCTCTTCTACAGCCACACTGCTGCCATTGTAGCCTCTCTCTGGCCCTCTTCATCTCTCCTCAGCCTCTCCTCACTGACCCTGTGAATTTACCTTTTTAACCTGACTAGCTCTCCTCTTCTTCTTGTACTTCTTCCTCCTCAACCTCCTCTGGTGCCTCCTCCTCCTCCTGCTCTACCACTGCTTCTAATTCTTCCTTCGCTTCTTCCTCTTCCACATTCTCCTTTATTTCCTCCTCCTCATCTTCCTCCTCCACTTCTACCTCTTCTTCATCCTCTTCTACCTTTTCTTCAGTATCATCCTCCTCTATTTCCACTTCAGTCTCTTCTTTCACTTCCTCCCCTTCTGCTTCCTCATTTTCAGTTTCCTCTCCCCCCTCGCCTTCTCTTTCTCCATCTATTTCCTCTTCAACCTCTTCTGCATTTTCTCCACCTCCCTCGCCTTCTCCTTCCTCCTCTCCCCCTTCCTTGTCACCCTCCTCCTGCTCTTCGTCTCCTTCCTCCTCCCCTTTTGTCTCTTCATCTTGTGCTACATCATTGGCTTCTTCTGCTTTTTCTATCTCTGTTTCTTCTAATTCCCCTTCATCCTGCACCTCCTCTGCTTCTTCGCCTTCTTTCTCTGCAGCCTGTTCCTCCTCCTCCTCCTCCTCCTCCTCGTCCTCGTCCTCGTCCTCTTCATCCTCGACTCCATTCTGTTCACTGTTGTGATTTTCTTGCTCATCGTTATCAATTTCTGCATGGTCCCGCTCCTCTCCGTTTGTCTCTGCCTGGCCGTCCTGCGTTTCGTCTGCGTTGCTGCCGTCACAGATGGCTTTCCGGCTGCTCCTTCCGGTCCTCCCGCCGCTGTTCCTCAGGTGTACGTGGTTGTGGTTGTTTTGCTCCAGGTCCTCAAGGGTGATTTCAAACTGGAAGCGGTCATGCTGGAGATGTCTGTCTGGAGGAGGTGAGGGAGACTGGGGCATGGTGTTCAGGTACCACTCCCTGTTCTCCTCCAGCGTGTCCAGCAGCTCCTGAGCATCCGGATGAACCAGGTCGGCCCACGTCTCCCACAGCGGGTGGACGATGTAGTCGATGAAACCCACCTGGAAAGAAAAGGAAGATAAAAAAATACTTCAAATAGCAGAAGACCTGAAGCCACTTTAATAGGTGGAGCTAAAGGAACAGTTTAACATTTTGGGAGCTGATTGACTTGATGTTGGAGCTGTTATGGTTAACACAGCTGATCATAACTGAGTTTACCTGGTTCTGTTCTGAAATCACAAAAACTATGTACCGTAACCTTTAAAGATGACTAAATTACTCATTATCTATTCAATTCAATGTACAATATCCTAAGTGATGCCTGTGGTTTTTATTCAACTCAGTAAAAGGCAGCTGCTGTTTTGGACCACAAGGTGGTGCCAACTTCCTTGCTGTTGTGTTGAGCTTGAGTTGAGAGCTGTACAAAGACAAAGTTGGACTGCTCTGACACCAGTGTGGAAGTCTCCACTCCCATATCTGACAAATATCTGAGACAAGTCACAGCCAACCCGGGCCAGATGCCAAAAACTGCAGTTCCCTTATTGGCCACTTGAGGCTGACTAAAAAAAAAAGTCCATTTGTATAATTGACTGAGTCAGACTCCCGTGTTAAAACTTTACTGCAGACATAACATTAAAAAGAATATTCACAGCCTGCTACAAAAACAACCAAACAAACTATTTTGGCTTGAGCTAATTTAGCTCATAAATTAATGAATCGCTTCTCCTCCAACAGCATTGGTCAGATTGTAGTGAAACTTACACACAATCATCACCTAATGGGTCTTCATCCAAACTGGGCTCAAGGTCAAGGTCACATTTGTCATTGTAAGGGGCACTTTTTTTATTTTCACAGCATAATCTTCATGCACATTACACATTAAATTCACAATTCTTGATTAACTGAGCAAAATTCAGTCCAAACCAATTTGTCAGTGCTGACAAATTTTGCGCAAAAAGATAAAGAACTTCATGAAATACCAAATGATGTGATAGCTTGAAATATCACTTTGGCACACATGTTGCATGTTGCGTATACTGTGATGTGATGATGATCATGATCTTATTGGTCACAGTCATGGGGGGAGCGGTCTTACTGGTTGACTCCCACATTAGAAAGGCATGTTTGAGGACTTCCTATCACCTTTATGCTGACATGAGTAATAAAGTCAGTGATACGGCATGCCGATGCATTCACACATTTTCATGCTTTTTGTGGTCATGGTTACTGTCGATGTAGTCATAATACACCTGAACTCAAGCACTTTCATTAGATGAATGAGATTAATTTGGTCACTTCAGGTTCCAAAAACAGCTGTTGATGGTAAATGGGTACTTTTGGCACATCACTGCATATTTTTAGTAGTTTTGTTTAGTGTGCAAAGATTAGAGTGCAGCGTGCTATCAATTCTCTCCTCTCACTCCTGGCAAGGAAGCAAATAACGTATGTCCCTTAAGTAGTATTTTTCCTTTACTGGAGCTAAATCCAACAGGCTGCACATCCAAATAAACAAAACAAAGCAAAGTGCAGAATCATGACACCGAGAGATGTGACTGTTTCCCATCATGAAAATTAGAAGAGGCAAATCTCTGTAGCTGCTTCCAGCTGGACATTGACACAGGAATACTTTTCTCACACATGTATCCAAAACAATTCAATAAGAAGAGATTTATTCACTGCTAGAATTTAACACAAGTTATTCCAGTATTAATTATCTTCACAAATTTGGAGGACAAGTAAAAGTGCTGCACAATCAACAGTTTGTCATCCTGCCACAAAACAAAATGCAGATATTAATACTGATTTTAGTCACGTCGTGGCCCTGGCTTGTTGGTCTCTCCACTTTAACAGCTAACAGTTGGACTGCTTTAAAGTTGGTGGTCTCCAGAGGATGAACCTTACTGACTTTTGTGATCTGACTTTTCTTCCTTCCTTTCTGTTGTTCTGTGAGAAACCAGACACACTGACTAAAATATGGTTAAAAAAAAAAATCATGTCCCACACAGTAAATAAATTGGAATGACATTCCCATCAATCTCAGCTGGGCTTCTGGCCTAGTTTGCATATGTCACCATGCACACAGGCATGCTCATGTTTAAATAGCCTAACCCAGCACACAAACATGCATTACAGTAGAATTAGTCTTATGTTAACGGAAAAGACGCCAATTTTTAAAGTCATAAAAGTAGTCAATATTTGTAAGTTCTCAAATTGCATATTTGATGCACATTTGTCATTTTTTTTAAAAATATATTGTTTTACGGGCATGCTTATAAATATTAATGCTGCATACTCAAACACCAATGTACTGACAACTGAAGTTTTGCTGTCACATGACTACTAACTAGTCTGGCATTTTGGATGTGTGACCGGTCCACGACCATCTGGCAACCACCGGCCGCTAGGGAAAAATGTGTATTTCGTGACTGGTCGGTGAAAACCACCTTGCAGTTGCTTTAGTTGTGCAACCAGCCCCCAGTTTGGACTTGGGAAGCAGACACCCTCTACTTTTTGATAAAGCTTATAGTTATGGCTGGATCAGGTGACCCTGAACCTTCCCTTAGTAATTATGAAACTCTGACTCTCTCTCCCACAGTGTGCCTTTTGTCCTACGTCTCTCTGCTCTCTTTTCCCTCACCCCTAACCGGTCACGGCAGATGGCTGCCCCTCCCTCAGCCTGGTTCTGCTGGAGGTTTCTTCCTGTTAAAAGGGAGTTTTTCCTTCCCACTGTCGCCAAGTGCTTGCTCACAGGGGGTCATCTGATTGTTGGGGGGTATCTTTCTAATATTGTAGGGTCTTTACCTTACAATATAAAGCACCTTGAAGTGACTGTGAATTGGTGCTATATACAGTACCAGTCAAAAGTTTGGACACACTTATTCATTCATATGAATGAGTGAGTGTGTCCAAACTTTTGACTGGTACTGTAAATAAATTTGTGCATATGTTTTCCACTGCTTGTCATTTTGTGCTCTCTCCTTTTATCATTATCAAATTTGCTACTTTCCACGCACATTACCAGCTCCCACATTTGCAGTGTTTGTGAATGACCTGCCACAGACAGAAAAATGCTCATTAACACTTCTGAGAGTCTCAGCATAAACTGAAGATTTAACAGAATCTATTTCAGGGTTGTTATTTCACACTGCACCGTGTTTCTGTTGTTTTATCCACCCATGCTTTGACAAACACTTTTAAAGTTGCTTGTTCATGTCTCATTATCCATTCTGTGAGCACATTTAACATCCTCAGTGTATTGACAATGCCAAAGAGACATTCAGCATTACCTGACTCTTCTCCACAGACGCAGTGTGTTTGTCACACATGGCGCTGATCTCCATCCCTCTCTCGCGCTCTTTGTCGCCCTGTCGAAAGAACTCCTCCATGATCCTTTCTGTCCACTGTCTGTATAAGGGTAACGGCTTGGTGGGGTTGCTCAGGTCTGCACAGTGCACCATGTTCCTCAGTACCTACACCCCCATACAAGAATATTTACACAATTATTGTATGTCATTCTTTTTCTGTGTGGCCAAACCTTTGTGATATAGTTACCTGTATTCGTTCTGTATAGTGGTCCAGAAGTAGCACGCCGGAACTCGTCACCTTCTTGGTCTCCACCATCGTCTTTAAATCAGCCAGCAGTGTCATGTGTTTGGACATGTCTGTGGCCAACACCTGCAGAAAAAGAAGGAGAGAAGTGCAAAGTTTCAAACTACTCTCTGTCCATAACTTTTATTTTGTGTCCTTGAACCTGCATTTCTGCTCTCAGATGGACTCTATGCAGTGATCCAAAGCTCTGTTAGGAACTTATAATCCTGCGTGAATACAAGTTACTCTGAAAATATATAATGTAAGGATGAAGAAGGCTGTGAATAATGTAAGAATCAGGGCTGAAGTCAGCCGGCTTTTTCCCCAGAGGGGGCCTATTGTGATTTTCCTTTATTAGTCACAACGGTGTGTGCTCAAACGTTCAAATAATGAGGTCAGCTTACAGTTGTGGTCAGGAGTTTACATCCACTCATCATTGGCATGAATGTCATGGTAATTTGGGGCTTTTAATGATTTCTCTGAAGTGTCTTTTTTCCAGGGTGACTGGGGAAGCCAGTCAGAAGAAATTTGGCTTAAATGAGGGGAACTAAAACAGCTTGTTTCAGTTTCCTGATCAAGATATTCAGCACGTTATATACTAAGAGCGGTGACGTCAGTAAGGCGTTACTGAGTAACGCGCTACTCTAATCTGACTACTTTTTTTCGGTAACGAGTAATCTAACACGTTACTATTTGCAGATTAAAGTAACTTATCCAAGTCTCTGTGCGATACTATTTTTGTCATTTTAGAAAGAGATCCTTAGTGAGAGACATGCCTGACACATGTTTCACAGATTATAGGTCAACAAATCATTTACAACAGTTTAAATACAGACAGTCGCTTTTTGGCAAATACCGGCAGCTGTTGAATGTAACTAAAAAAGTAACTTGTAATCTAACTTAGTTACTTCTAAAATCAAGTAATCAGTAAAGTAACTCAGTTACTTTTTAAAGGAGTAATCAGAAATCAGATTACTTTTTCGAGGTAACTATGCCATCACTGACTAACAGCTTAAAATGTACGCTTCAATCCAATCACAAGATCAGAACTTAAAGAAAGCTCGAGAGAAATGCAGAAACTTTAAAAGTAACTAAAATAACTAAAACTAAAATGATCAATTCGATCCCTACAGAGGGAGAAGTAAGCACTGTTAGTTTACTGTTACATTATTTTTGTGTACGCAGACAAGATCCCTACCATATCAATTACAAGCTTGCGAAGGCTCTGGCGCTGCCGCTTGGTAAGGTTCTGGAAAATGTCACAGTTTTCCTGGTGCAGAAGCTTGAAGCCGACGGCAAGGTGGTGGTTCTCCAGGACTGACTCGTCATTGTACATGAGGGCCAACTCTGAGTCTGCGGGTGGGAGGTGGGAGGTGGGGGTGAACACAGCTTGTGCAAATATCAAGGGATGTGTTAATAAGCGTGCGTGCGTGCGTGTGTGTGTGTGTGTGTTGTGTGTGTGTGTGAACTCACTGGTATTGATGAGGAACTGATTGGAAACTCCGGGATGGTCTACATCGTGGATGGCTGCAGCGAACAGAGCGGCGAGGATTTCTAGGTCAGTGAAGACGGCCTGAAATGACAAGAAGGGAAGAAGAAGAAGGTGAATGAATCAGGCACTTTCAAAACTTATTATGCTAAAAAAAGGTAAGAATGTGTCTCTTATTGCAAAGAATATACTGCATATGAAGAATATGCATCAACATTTTTACAGTCTTTGCAGACAGTTTCTTTCTAGTGCCCAAAATTTGTGTATTGCAGAAGCAACAAAAGACCTGCACTTGAGCCGCAAGGACAGCCTTCCCTGCTTTCTTTGCAAGCCCGAAGGAAACGTGTCTGTCCTGCTGTGCTGCCTTTTGAAAACCAGAGCCAATCAAAATGTGGGACACTGTCTCAATATGTGAGATGACAAATGCGTTCCCAAATAAAATTAGATGCTCTTTGTTTTCTTCCAGTAGAAAACAGTACCAATAGTGACAGTGAACCCAACTGGCATCATTTGTGTGTGTGTGTGTGTGTTTTAATCTGTGATCAATATAAGTTCATATAATGCTTAAAATAATGGGGTGCGCTTAAGCGTAAGATTTCTTTGTTGTTGCGTCACAGCATAAGCATTTATGCCATTAAATTTTATTTTCTATTGATTCTCTAATAGAAGCCACCATTGAATCTTAGCACCTTTATGAGTTCACAATGAAACTTCAATGAACTTGTGAACTTGATATATTTTTAACAAAAATCATAGAATTTAATGATCGAACAAGTATTAAACTGTATGCAGTGGTACTTGCATAACCCCTTTCCTCTCATAGTCATACTCTACTTCATGCAGTGCTTTTATCGATGCCCTTTCAACATTCCCATACACACTCACACTCTGAAGGATGCATCGGGGGCAATTCGGGGTTCAGTATCTTGCCCAAGGACTCTTTGGTATATGGACCGGAGGAGCCAGGGATTGATCCACCGACCTTTCCACTCTTAACACCACCTGAGCCACAGGTGGTGTTAAAAATATGCTTGGTCAGTTTTGAGGCCTTGGGCTAAAAGTCTGAGAGAACTTGATACTTAAACACATTTTTTTGTGTGTGTTGAGACACGAATAAAATGTCTTTTATTATATCACATGTTACAGCAGCACACATATATTCAAATAGGCCAATTTGTATTGTATTCAGCTGTTTGCAGAGGGTTAAATCATATTCAGTTTTCATGAAAGTACCCAGATGTTGGCATTAAGATGATGTTTGTCTTTCTGTGTTTTGATTTTGCGTTCTCTCCACCTTTTGTTTACACCTGGCTCCTTATGTGAGAACAAAGACCACAAGTGTGTGTTGACCTACATCAAGAGCAGGTGTGGAGAGAAGAACATGTGTGGACTGGGTGACATCTGCAGCATGGAGGCTGTTGTGGTACGCTACGTTTCCATGGTAATGGTCCTCCAGGGTCATCACGTAAGTGACAAAGGTGTCGACTGGGATACGAAATGTCTTCAACAGCTCTCGCTCCTGAGGAGGAGCGAGACAGAAGAAACAGGAGTACATCGTGCACACGAGCACAGACACGAACACTTCAACATGTAGACGATTCTTTTTACCTGGAAGATGGCGTACATGATGCAGCTGAGAGGTCTGTTGTTGGAGAACTCTGCTACTCTGAATATGTTAAAACTCCACTTGTCCAGATCCTCCAGCTCCTGTTTCAACAAAATCATACTGATTGAAAAATGCTTCATCAAAATCTTAAACAGGCCTTATTAAAGTCTCCGAATTCTACTGGGTACTCAGAGAGAGACGAGGCATTCAAATGTGTGAACATAAGGCTAAAAAAAAATACATTATAGTACTGTGCAAAACTCTTCAGTCATCCCACATTTATTTACATTTTTGCTTCCAAGGAGCCAAAATTTGTTGTAGTTTTTTAATGTGCTCTTGTCAGTATTATTGTCAGTATATATGGAGGAGGTCAGGAGAGAGGCACGGCAGTGGGTGTCTGCAGCCATCTGTAAAACATGGTGAAGGTGCTGCCATGGTTTAGGGCTGCAGTGGTGTTGGAGAGTTTGTCAGACTTGATGGAATTATGAATGCAGGAAAGAACCATCAGATTTTCATTATGATTGGCAACTGCTTCATTTTTCAGCATAACAATGACCCCAAACACACTGCCGATGCAGTAATGGCATGTCTGGATAGAAAAAAAAATCAGTCATGGATTGGCCTCCCCAGAGCCCGGACCACAACATTTTTATTTTTCATTTTTTAATTTAAACATTTATTTTACCAGGTTAAATGTTTGAGGACCAGTTCTCATTTACAAACATGACCTGGTCAAGAGGCCCCAATAGAATCGGGTCATTACTGAAGCAGTGTGGGACTGTCATCCTGACAGAGAACAAAAGGCAGAAAGATCCAAAGAAGAGCTCTGAATGTCCTTCAAGAAGCCTGGAGAACTATTCCTGAAGACTGCTTAAAGAAACTATAAGAAAGCTGCCTCAGAGAGTTCAGGCTGTGCTTGTCAAATTGACTTTCACTTATAATTATAAAAACTACAAACTTGCCTCATATACTGTATTTACGTTTATGTTTGCGCTTGTTTCAATGAATTGCTGCACCTATTTCCCAGCAAAATAAATAAAGAAATGAGGGATGGCTCAAGACTTTTGCACAGTACTGTAGTCAGAAGCTCACAAAAATAACTGCAAATCAAGGTTAATTAATTAATCTAAGGTTAATCTGTGCTAAACTTGCTAACACAACTTTATTAAGCAAACAGCAGAACGTTGAAATCATCTTGCATCCCAAACATGAGCAGACTTCCAGCTTCCACTGTGGAGGCTTCTGTCACTGAGCTCTGGCACCATTCGAACTCTAATCACACAGCAGACATTGCTTTGATGTCTCCCAATATAACCTTGAGCGTTCAGCCTCAGTGGCAGAGGGTCCATAGATGTATAGAGAATACCTGTCGCCTGCTCTAGTTCTTAATTATAATGGCAGAGCAACAAAGCTTTATATTTGTATCTAGCATGCTTTAATGTGATTTATGTGCTGCAGTATGACCAAACAGAGACAGAGACAGCCTCCATCCCACTGTGGACCTTCCAAAAATTTGGTGCTAAAGACTGGATAGAATTAAACAAGGCATCAAACACTGGAATAAAAAAAGATTCCTGCTGGTATGTGAACTTCATAAATATATGAACACTTTTTTTTATTGCAACAAGTCAGTATTTGCAGTTTCTTTCTGAAAAACACTCTTGATTGTATAAAATATGCAATAATGTGGAATATAATTATGTTTGTGTATGTTTCTATCAAACGCAGGGTACATGTGTGGATCTTTTTCATACTGCTAGAAGGGACAAATGAGCCTAAATGTAAACAAAACAATGCACAACACTCATTTCTGTGGGCTCCTCAAGCCATGGAGAACATCTCACTTCCAGAGATTTGTGTTGTTGCAGCACAGCTCAAGTCTGAGCAAAGTTTGAGGGCGAGCGAGAATGACACAGACGGAAAACAGCACCTTGGCAAGCTCGTCCTCGTGGTCCGTGTTGACGCCGAAGCGAGGCATGGAAGCGCTGGAGAGGCTGGAGCTGTGAGACAGTTTCCTCACTCCGCTGATGTGACTCATGGGTTTGTCTTTCAGAGTCGGAGACGGGATTTCCACCTCGTTCTGCTTGTCTGTAGATTGTTGGGCAAACACACACAGATGATTTATAGTATTTAATTTGGCAAAGGTCATAAATGCGAAGTGGACAGAAATCACATTCTGGTCCCACTCACCCATAAAGGTGCTGGAGATGTATTCAGACACCTGGTTCCCCGAGCGACTCATCTCTGACAGGTGAGAGAGCTCTCTGTTCAGCATCCTCTTAAACTGTGGCAGAATGAGACCACGGTATGAGTCGATCTTAAACGTCTTCTTTCGGGAAACTGAGGGTTATTATTCAAAGCGGAAGCCTGTTTGGCTTTCGGGCTTTTGGGTAAATCCAGAGGTTTAAGACGGCAGTAAAATTACTGTTAGAAGATAACAGAAAACCCATTCAGATCCTCGATGGCGGTAGATTTGACATTTCCCCGTTCAGAGTCTAAGTTACAGCACAAAGCCATCAAGTAACGTGCAGAGTAGATATTCACTTATAGCAAACATCAAATGGTTATTATAATGCCTTGAGCGAAATATTGAAAACATATAAAGGGTCGACTGCAGCACATTTGTGATGTGATGATATCAGGCTGGCGAAATGCTAGTCGGTCTGGTCATTTACAAACCTTGTTGGAGGCCATCTCGCTGACGGAGCGGTGTGTCTGAATGGTCTCCAGCTGGTCTAAGCACCAGTCCAGCTCCTCCAGCGTGTCCAGGGCGAGCTGCTGGTACTGCTGGTCTGATAGTGTCGCCCTAGGACTGACGCACACTCCACCCAGAGGAGACCTCCTAAAAAAAAATGGAGCTGCTAGATTAGCAAGAACCTGCGGATTGGCCCAGGTCATTAAGTGTTTTCTATTTTAATGTTAATCTGGGTGGTAACTTCATGAGATGAACTGAACTGAATTCATTAAGTAGTTAATCTTTAATATTTTACGGCTTCATCCAACATGAATGAATGTATCATGTAGAAAAATAATAAGGTGCAGTATGAGTACATAGTCGGTTTTGTTTAGCACCCCAGCTCTTTGCCTATGGAGCCATGCTGTTGGAACACATGTGGTTGTTTTTGTAACAGTTCTTATAAACTTCTGTAACATGCAAATTGTTGTTTAACTCATGAAATGTGAACTATGTGGATGCAATAGGAGGGACTTTTGTGGACATTTAGGTGATACTGACTTGACTGTCGGTGTGGAGACGTTGGCAAGGATGGTGAAGTTGCTCCGTACTGATCGCAGACTAGCCAATACCTACATCATCACACAGAATCACAGGATAACCGCACAAATACAGAACGAGCTTACACAGATATATATACGCGTTACTGAGAGGTGATCAGTCCTTTTCCCTGATTAACTTCACCTCCAAATCCTAGAATTATACAAAGCGTTTGTGCACACTGGAAACAGTATGAAACAGTTTTTATGAGCACCTGTGAAGATAAATGAATGAAGTCAAACTCACTTGGGCAAAAGGTGTGACAATAAAATCTTCTGCAGTGTGCCTAAGACAAGAAGACACAGTTGGAAGAGTTGGAAAATAGAGAAAGCGCTGATTGCAACTTTTCATATGGCCACGGCTACGCTCAACTCTCACCCTTCGCTGGCGAGGGAGGAGTTCCGTGAGACCGTCTTGGGCGACATGTCGTAGTCCGAGTCAGAGCGGTAGAGGAAGGACTCTCTTCTCTGGCCCTGGGGGAAGGTAGTGTGCAATGTGAGGCTTGGACTCTGGGAGCCCAAAGGGGTGTGACCTGGGGACACGCCATTTTCTGCTTCATAACTGGAAGATGAGAGCAGCGATTAGACAAAAGGCAGAAAAGCTTTCTGCGGAATGAAGTCAGTGATTTTGACAAGGGTTTAATTGTGTGCGAACCTGTCAGAGTCTGCTTGCGTGATGGAGATGCGTGGCGGGATACGAAGGGGAAGAGTTGTGGGACGTGACGTGTTGCCCAGGACTTCTGGTGAACGGGTGCGATCTCGAGGGCGTAGCCAGCAAGGTACCTGGTGTGTTAAAAGGCAGGGTAAATACACCACAATCTGAACGAAGCAATCAATTCCATCTATCAATAATCTGTGATTCAAGGCAAAATTATAAGTCTTGCCAAACCAAATCTAGTTATATTTCCTTATCTTTAATATACAATACTCTGTTTAAAGTGGACTTTATTCTCACAGCTCCACATTTTTATTCATTTCATTTCATTTATTCATCCTCAGTCTGAGGTAATCTATTTTAGCTCCTTTCCCTTTCAAACAACTTTCTTCTTATTGGCTGCCCCTCAGAAATAGGAGGCTTGACCAATAGGTGGGTGGCGCTCATGTGGTCACAGACAGTACGGCTGAGATGACCATATTAAGAATATCAAGCATCACTGACATCATACAGAGCCAAGAGTAGAAAAAAAAGACTTTTTATTCACAGGAAATACCTGAACATACTTCACGGTCAGGTCCCCACAAGGGTGCACAAATGTTAGGTTCCTAAAAAATGTAGCCTATACTCGACATGTTTGCCAAGCCATTCATATGTTATGGAGTAATAGCAGCAGCCCATATTTAGTTATTAGAATAGATTGAAATGGATAAATGAAGGACTGCTTGCTGCAGATTTGCAGTGTGAAATGTGTGAAAGGTCAAGCTGACTGTAAAGATTTGTCTATTTTTCAAAATGTTATCAACAGCATTTAATGAGTATATTTCAGCAGGTGAATCCGTGAAATGCTATCAAAACACTTTAAAACTCTACAAGACAAAGTTTTTGGGAAGAAAGGGACACCTCAGGGTGACAATCTGCAAATGAATGAAAGGAGGAAAGCAGATACGCCCCAGGAGAGGGGGGGGGGGGGGGGACTCCCACTCCCAACAGCTGGGAGCTGGCTGGCAGCCAGCTGTGAGCGAGCTGGTGGCGGCAACTCGAGGTGGGTGTATCTGTAACCGTCAAAGTACCCCTGCCTTTCTGCAAACACACTATAATGTTTGATTTTTTTCTGTTCTGTCACACTACAAAAACACAACTGTTAGACTTTTGAAGCTCAGCAGTTTTAATTATTTTTTTTCCTTTTTGTTGCCTTGGAGGCAAGAGAACAAGCTTTTAAACACACGAACATATTAAGAGATAAACCCGTCAACAATTTCCTACAGGAAACACTGAGCAGACAAAGAGCCTCCTGATTGTGAAGGGATCTCAAGTTAGGTAGACGCGGCCAGCGTTTATTAATCTCTGCACTGACCATGCTAGCTGTCTGTTGATATTAGACTTGCATGTTTTACTTTACTTTTTTCTTCATTCTGTTTAAGCATTTTACCTTCTTTTTGTTTGCTTTATCGTGTAATGGCTTAAACTGTCATCCCTCATTGTTTTCAAGGGCCGATTAACACAACACCAAGAGACAACAGCTGAAAATATGCCTGTAGGTATTACATTTACAGTAATACTTACTAATGTGGGCAATCCCTGAACATTAAACAAATTAACATATATGACTTGTAGTAAAAAAAAAGTACTTAAGTATGCTACACACTGGTATAGTACTTCAAAGATCATACTTCTCTGGCCTAAAAAAGTTCCTAAAAAATGCTTAAGGTGACAGGTCACATTTGCAAAACACAGGCAGGAAGGCTGTCTGTCACTTGGGGCCCCATGGCCACCACTTAGCACATTAACGTGGCAGTCTCAACGATTTTCATTTAAATAAGTCACGATGTGTTACAGAATTAGGAACTACAGTTGTGAGAGAGCCTTGGCTCTGTGATTAAAATACTGCAGTTAAGTGTTAATAATTAGGTGTCTATGGTGTCTCACAGAACTAACAAATGCTACTAATGCAAAAGTTACTGCTAATAATATATTTTTAAATGAGTTTAACACCCATTAGCAACTTCCAGGGCTGAAAAATCAAGCAAGTGCAAAATACCAAAAACTGCAATTCCTCAAGTGGCCACTTGAAGGTGACAGTAAAAGCGAGCCAATCCCCACAGTTAACTTATCAAGTCTGCAGCACAAATAAGAATGGCCACAGCCTGCTGCAAAAATACTTTTGGTCTCAGTAGCTAATTTAGCTCTTCATGGCAGCTTTGCAGGGGGTCAATTTTTATATAACTCATATTTTAAGTTGTTTTAAGTCTCGCATGCATGCTGTGCGTTACTGAGAGCATGGCTGTTTTGACTAGCAGGTAAACACTTCAAAGACCCGCTAATGTGAGTCTTTGAACTGAATCCTTTGATCAATAATCAGTAAAAGAGCTCTTGCTTGACTAATGCATGCTGTTATGTTCTTTAACCAAGACTGCACCTTTTAAAGACAATCACTTATATACATAGAGCACTCATTTACAGTAGCTGAGGCTCATTTACATAGAGGACTGGGTTCATGCTGGGTGAATGTAGGCTGGAGGATGCAAACTGTCCACTCAGACTTCTGAATGTATGCAGCTGGTGCCTTTCAGAACATTTTAATGCAATTATCTGTCAAATAATATGACAAATAAAATGACACCCGGTTACGCCAATCGGAGGTCACTAAAATTAATATTGAATCAGTGTGTAACTTTGCAAAAACAATGTAGTTTTCTCTGGGCCCCTCCCCAATCAGACCAGGAGTGACGTGTTTAGCCGCATGTTCTCCTTGAATCGCTGGCTGTCTGAGTGGTGTCCAGAAAACAACGTGGGCTTCATGGATAATTGGGCAAGTTTCTGGGGTAAACCTGGTCTTGTTAGGAGAGACGACATCCATCCCACTTTGGATGGAGCAGCTCTCATTTGATTTATTGTGCCTTACAGAAACCTGGTTACAGCAGGATGAATATGTTAGTTTAAATGAATCAACACCCCCGAGT